>CAUHTR010002370.1:0-59933 GCA_959609185.1 Schmidtea polychroa
ATACTTTCAATAGCTCATTCGAAAGGTCTTGCACCAAGCTTCAAATGATGTATCAATATTTAAATAATTTTGAAAACTTAAAAAGTTCTGGCGCCCCGAAAAGTAGGACTCCGCTAGCACAGTTAATAATATTTTGAAAAATAATAATAAAAATAATAATATTTTTGAAAAATAATAATATGACCTTGAAAATAAATGTCTTTGTTCTACAAATGACCTTGAAAATAAATGTCTTTGTTCTACAGATGACCTTGAAAATAAATGTCTTTGTTCTACAGATGACCTTGAAAAAAATGTCTTTGTTCTACAAATGACCTTGAAAATTTTATGAAGTCATACGACCTTGAAAATGACCTTGAATGAGTCATACGACCTTGAGAATGACCTTGAATGAGTCATGGTCTTTGTTTAAATGACCTGAATGAGTCATATGACCTTGAATGAGTCATGGTCTTTGTTCTACAAATGACCTTGAAAATTTTATTGAGTCATCCGATGAGTCATGGTCTTTGTTTCAATTGACCTTGATGAGTCATATGTCTTTGTTCTACAAATGACCTTGAAAAAAAAAATTTTAAAATTTTTTCCGGCCGGGGGGGGGGTGGGGGGGGGGTACTGTGCTAGCGGAGTCCTGTTCTAGCGGTGCCCAATCCATCTACTATTATTCAATAAAATCTATCGAAGATAATCCTTAAAATTACCATTATTGATTTTAAATTATTTTCTTGTTTAATAAATGAGTTGTTTTAATGTATCTCTTATAAATGTGTGCAGAATATATGTATTTTCATAAATTTATTAAGAAATTACTGATGACCACGAGATCATTCAAGTTTTTAAACTGCACCGTTGAAGATTTTATGAACAATTATGATACTCTCACTGAAAAGGAAACCATAAAAATTTTAGAAATTTTCAAACATTCCTCCATTGGATATTTGATTGATTTATTTAATTACAATAAATGCATTTTGAAGTTATCGATTTATTTGATGCATTTAGACAAAGCAATAGTAGATTAATGATTCATTGAATGAATGCTTTTGGAATTGTATGGATTTAAGGCTGGAACCAGGATATAGTAGTAGATTGATTTATGAATGGATATCGAAATCCGAATTGATTGAAAATAAGCTAAGGAAAAAAAACTCAATGATGGTAGGAAAATGTATTTAACTTGTTACATTTGTAAAGAAAATCAAGTATCGGTTTGTTTTTTACCTTGCGGACATGTAATTGTATGTTCTAAATGCCATGATTCAAATGTTCGCAAATGTAAAGCATGTTCAATGTATATTAATGAGTATCATACTATATACATTTAATAAACATTTATTTCTTTACCTTTGTTATTAATACTCAAAATAATATTCAAACTAAACCAAATTTACAAACTACCGCGCCAGCCCCTTCGGCTGTTGTGTATGTCGATGATTTTAATTTTTATTAAATTCATTTGTTTGATTTCAAAATTAGATTTGTGTGACGAACCTTGTTAAATTTGTGGTTTGATGTATTCGAGGAAAAAAAAAAAATTTGTAAAACATTCTTTTACTATTTAGTTGGAAAATTTGGGAAAATAGTTTTGAAAACTTTTTAAAATTTGAAAAATTTTGAGTTGGGAAATTTGGGGAATTTCATTTTTGGGACTTTTTAATTTTTGAAAAAAATTTGAGTTGGGAAAATTGTTTTTGGGAATTTTTAAAATTTGGGAAATTTTTTGAGTTGGGAAATTTATTTTGGGGATTGAAAATTTGTTGAAATGATCAATTTACAGTTTGAATAAAAATCAAAGTTTTTGACACTTGAGGGTAAGGACTCACCATACATCTTTGAAGGTTTGACCATCACACTCTACTCTCAATTACCTTTTGAATGATGTATATATATTATAAAGTTGAAAAAATTCGAAATTTTTTTGACCCTATGAAGGTGAAGGACTCACCATACACCTTTGATTGTATGACCATCATACTCACATCTCAATTACCTTTTGAATGACATGTATTATAGAGTTTGAAAAATTCGAGGGTTTTGCACCTTTTGAAGGTTAGGGATTCACCATACACCTTTGAAGGTATGATCATTGTACTTCTACTCTCAAATATCTTTTGAATGATGTATATATATTATAAAGTTTGAAAAAATTCGAAATTTTTTGACCCTTTGAAGGTGAAGGACTCACCATACACCTTTGATTGTATGACCATCATACTCACATCTCAATTACCTTTTGAATGACATGTATTATAGAGTTTGAAAAAATTCGAGGGTTTTGCACCTTTTGAAGGTTAGGGATTCACCATACACCTTTGAAGGTATGATCATTGTACTCTACTCTCAAATATCTTTTGAATGATGTATATATATTATAAAGTTTGAAAAAATTCGAAATTTTTTGACCCTTTGAAGGTGAAGGACTCACCATACACCTTTGATTGTATGACCATCATACTCACATCTCAATTACCTTTTGAATGACATGTATTATAGAGTTTGAAAAAATTCGAGGGTTTTGCACCTTTTGAAGGTTAGGGATTCACCATACACCTTTGAAGGTATGATCATTGTACTCTACTCTCAAATATCTTTTGAATGATGTATATATATTATAAAGTTTGAAAAAATTCGAAATTTTTTGACCCTTTGAAGGTGAAGGACTCACCATACACCTTTGATTGTATGACCATCATACTCACATCTCAATTACCTTTTGAATGACATGTATTATAGAGTTTGAAAAAATTCGAGGGTTTTGCACCTTTTGAAGGTTAGGGATTCACCATACACCTTTGAAGGTATGATCATTGTACTCTACTCTCAAATATCTTTTGAATGATGTACTATATTATAGGGATACATGTTAAAAATAACTTGACCTACATATTTTTATAAACTATATAGTCGTGACCTACTTAATTTGACTTATTTATTTATATAGTGTCCTGGAGGTAACATATATTTAAAGTAACTTGACCTACATATTTTAATACCTATATAGTCGTGACCTACATAATTTTAACTTGATCTACTTAATTTTAACTTGACCTACTTATATATGTGTCCTGGAGGTGACATGTCCTGGAGGTGACACATCTTACTACTTAGTTTACTGTGGTTTCAGTTTAGTAGCAAAAACGGTCTGGAGGAATTTGAAGTTTTTACTCGCCCAAAATATAATCGACATCTTTATATTTTAGAATTACCATATGTTCAGGTCGGTAGCATTAGATTTTAGCCAATGACGTTTCCTTACTGTTGAAAACTGAAATCGTAAAGCCCATGAATGTTTATTGCAAACTTTAAATAGCCATATCAACATTGAAAAGATTAAAATAAACAATTAAAACAAAAAAAGAATTTAAAAACAAAAATAATTCTGATACACCTTAAATAATTTCACCTATTGTACTGCCAGATAGCCGTTGATTTCAATGGAGACTTATTCTTTATTATTTCAATTGTAACACTATTACCATAACATCTGTCCCCCCACTGAGAATTGAATTTTAGACGGACCATGCATGATGAAAACAATAAAAGGGTAATATTAATAAATGAAACTCTTTTATGCACTGGAATTTCATAATTATATGAAAAATTGTTTGATAATTAAAACAAAATAAAAAAATTTTAATGAATTAAAATGGGAATTCGGTTTTGAAAAGTGTAACGAAAGTTTAATTAAACTGATTATAGCATAAACAATGTTCAAACATAAACATGATTATGATTTAAATATTGGATAACACTACTCGAATATCACTCGAATATTAGTATATATGCAAAAAAATAATTCTCATACAACTCAATACTAATGGTATCGTCAATATCACTTAACCTTCGAAGCATGAATCCAATCACCGTGTCAGCTGTGATTAATGTAGAATCTTGACTGCTTAAAATTTCCACCGCCAATTTTAATGGACCCATTGAACTTTGAAGTGAAGTTAATGCATCAAAATCTAATTTGTTTATTATATGAAGTGCATTTAGTTCAGCAAATGTATCAAAAAGGCAGATTTTAGTTTGAATAAGAGAATCAATCATATTTGGAATTGAGTTCCATCTGTTTAATTTTTATACATTTTACTACTTCGCGGGAATTTTTCAGCACTTCGTGAAAGTCAATTTCATCATCACACTGTTCATTATTTACCACTTCCAAATCCAAATTTGTATCAAAACAGTCAGACTCATCCGTATCATCAGAATCGTTTACTGGAGAGTTTGAAGAATTGTTTCTCTTTTTATAAAGTGTGTCAGATACGGTTAAATAAATACCATTGTTAATAATAAACACAATAATCTACAAATATATATTCAAATACAAATTATTGCCTAAATCTGGTATTATTAAAACACCCGATTTAAATGGCGAATTAATTAATTAAATAATAATGCTAATTATGTGTGCCAGCATTTATACTTATTATACTTTTACTATATAATAGTATTTGATACTTATAATACGATATATATTTTATTTATAAATTAATTATTTAAATATCCCTAACATCTCCCCTGTTTAAAAGGTTTTAGCCATTCAACGTTGCGAATTATAATTTTCCCATCTCTGTCTCGTAATTCATAACTATTTGCATGGATCTTTCTAACAATTACAAAAGGTCTTGTATATCGGTCCTCCTCTTTTTTTTCTCAAATCTACTTTAACTAAAACTTCTTCATTTATATCGAATTCTCGGTGTATTCGGTTCTCATTTTTATAATTTAAATGTCTTTGTTTTGATTGCACTTTCTCCACTATTTTACTTCTATCGTTGTATATTCTTTTATTATTGTTCCATTCTCTAGGTATCCGAAAACCAAATACTGCTTCTGATGGACTCTTTCTAGTTGTGCTTTGAATGGTAGCATTTAAAGTAAACTCAATTTCAGGTAACACTTCAACCCAATTTCTCTTAAGTTTATCTCTTAATGATGTACTGATAAAATCTAGTATCTTTCGAAATTGTCTTTCAATCAAACCATTAGTGTTATAATGATAAGGGCTATAAAATTGTAGCTGTATATGGTGATTCTTAGCCAACTCAAATGTTTTTTCACAATCAACATGAATAATTCTCGGTGCCCCGTTTTTTAATATCCAGAATTTCACAATAGTATCCGCTGTAGTTTTTTGTCCTGCGTTGCTACTGCTGTCAACGAAATGTATCGACTACACATATCTATAATTCCCAAAATATATTTCTTTCCATGAATGTTTGCCTGCAAAGGTCCACAAAAATCTATCGCTGTAACCTCAAACGGTTTAAAACAGGGTTGCCAGACCTCTCGATTTCGTCGGGAGTCTCCCGTTATGAAAGTATATTTCCCGACTCCCGATATACATGCCAAAAACTCCCGATTTGTAAAATGCTATATAATAAATGTAGTGTTCATTATTAGTCAGCCATCCTTCATCCTTCATTTTTTTTTCGTTACTCCCGACATGAAGTTTTCAAAATCTGGCAACCCTGGTTTAAAACAATGTTTAAGCAAAAATATGACTATGATTTAAATATTAGAAAACACTACTCGAATCCCGGTATTTTTCTTGATATACGAAAAACATTTTCAAACAATCTTATAAAGTTTGATTAAATTGTTCTACGTGGGATGATTTGTTTTTAGAAAATACAGAGTAATGGCTTATTCCCATGATAATTTCTTTTACTGCGCTGTAAGAAAATTCTTTATCTAAATATCTACTTAAAAAATTAATTGATTTAAATTTAATTACACAAATCCCTTTTGATCCATTTGCCATAAATCATCACAACGGGTGGGGAATTTTTTCAACATCGATTTATTTAAACTGTATGCCATTTGATTACGTGACTGTAGTTGCGGCTCCTACTTAACATTAGGGTTCGACGTACTGTGTCGAGTCGGCCGGGAAATCGAACAACTTTAATAATTAAATATGCATGTTAATAAATCACGACATACATAAACTCAACATTTAATTCTACATTAAGTGTTCATTTTCCCGACGTCGAGATCCAATTACAATGACAAACTCTAGAAGTCGTCTCATAAGAATTTATTTAGGCCCTAAACCAAGTGGAAGCTAATTAACCAAAGCTTATATTAATTACGGAGGTTATAAATGAAAACTACTTAAAAGGAAAATGAAGGAGAATCCCTGCCAAAAATCCCATTGGGAAACACTCTTATCGTGACTCAACTTACAGATTTGCTCATATTTTTGCTCGTCTATTATTAATTTAAGAGTAGTTGATTTATATGGTGATTTAATTCTTTGTATTGGAACTTAATATCAATTTTTTATAGATACTCCCCAGCAATACCCAACAACTCGCAAAGCAGGTTTAAATATTTGTAAATTCGTATGCCCACTAAAACCTCGCATACCGAATATGAACAAACTATAGCAAAAATTAAGAATCCATCCCACATTAATAAAATTATATTAGCATATTGCCGAATCGTCCTCTCAAATTATATAATTAAAACGAATATAAACTGTTTCATTATCGTTTATTATTTATTCATTCCGACTAACATAGGGTCAGAATAAAATTCAACGAACTCATAATCACAAAAAGCAGAATAAATTGAAGTGGTAAGTTGTTGAGAAAATGATTCACCTGCAAGACAGAAATCAATACAGGATATTAAATTTTATAATATTTTACCTAAAATTACCAATGAATAATGATTGCAATGATTTAGTTCGGTTTTCCAGCTTCTCACAAAACAAAGAAATAAGTTAGAAATTTGCAGTGCTTTTTTTCAGGAAAAAAAGGTGCCGGGACATATCTGTACTATCCATTATATGCAAAATAAATGATGCTGAAATTAGCTAACAAATAAAATAATTATGCAGGACACAAAATATACACTTATTACCGACGACAGGAAACGATTTTAATGACGTAGTATATTAATGGCGTATATTTACCGTGAGTGTGTTTTATATAATAGTAATAACATATAAGAAGCACAGAGTTATGATTCACTCGCTTTGGCATACGACTACTACTTTTAATATGATTGTAATTGACTATTTTCCAGAAAAGCACTGGAAATTTGCCTTAAAGGAGATTTGCGTCTGAAGTTGACTAACTTAAATACAAGCTTTAATTAAAATCCACCAAGCACAAGGTACCCATTGAAAAGATAAGATAAAACTATTACAAAATTTTCAAACTGTCATTTATTTATTCAAATTTTAACTGTTAACTTTCTTAATTTTTCCAGATTCCAATTTAAAAATAAAAACATCTAGGTGTCCCTGTTTTATAAATCTACCTAATGATCTAAAATAAATAAATTAAAATTAATTATTTTACTTTTTTGTTCTTAAAAAATTTGTAAAAAAATGTATATTTTAACTTTTTCTATTTTATTTAAGAGTTAAAGGATAAAACCGGTTTTGGTTGTTTTTTATACATTAATAAAATTGTTTAAAATAATAAAACTGCTTTATTAATTACACTTTACTTCAAATGAAAATAATGACATACAATGAAAATGAAATGGGGGTCGATGGGTAACAATAAACTTCCAGAAAGGGGCGATGAGCCAATAAATCAATTTGCATAAAATTAATTTTTTCTCTAGGTTGAACTGGTGTGCTGCAAATTTTAAAATATGTCCGCTAGACACTTCAGGGTCTCTAAGGGTTAATAAATAAATTAAATTACATTCTCCCATCAAAAAAATTGAATTTAAAGTGCCTATTTAAATTAAAATTTAACTTTTTTGAAATAATTGATCGATTGTTTTCCTATCAATTTCTTTAATACTTTCAAAATATCAACTAATATTTTTATATATTCAATGTCAGTTTATATATTTCAGTTTATAAAGAGCTTGTTGATCAGTCTACCTTATATATGAATTAAATAAATAAATGAAGATTGACCCACCAACTAAATAAGTTGTGCTAAAATTTAAGTTAAATAAATGAAGATTTTGATATGACACGTGATGAAAATAATAGTAATTGAAAATGAACTAAATTTAAAATTTCGATAAAATTTAAAGTTACTTATCACGTCATTTAAGTCACGTTTAATTTAAACATCTATCTTCAATATAAGATATTGTTCGTAATATTGCTTTTATAATTCAAATATTAATGCATTAAATTGTTTAAATAATCATTTTAAGAAAAAAAAATTTGAATTTTATAAATGTCACTATCATATGATTTTCACCCATCCGATGGCTTAAGTCATGATATAAATGAGTTTTTGCAAGAATTCAAGAAGAAAAATAGTTTTCAATTTTCAAATTTTGCTGAAATTTGGAGAAGTCAAAACTTTTTTGAATTAATTTTAGGTCGAATGACAATGGAGGCCATCAAGGATTTTCTAAATTGTTTATTTTATTACCTCGTTGACTTAATTCAAAATACGTCAGATAAATTATGCCAAACATGTTCTTTGTTTATGATGTATTCCTTTCACGGTAAACTGCCTTCTAAAAATATTGTAAAATTAATTTTATTATATAATCATTACTATATTCTGTATGATTCAGGCATTTATTCGAGTGACTTTACCCATATGGAAAACTATATTGGAATTAATACAATTTTATCGTGTTGAAGAACACAACGAGTGTCTGTACATTTTTCATTCATTGTGTTCATCTGGTGCATTTCATTTCTGTGCCACACGACAACCCAATTACCCAAATGTTCCACTTTATGCAAATCTTAATAATATTCGTTCCATAATTTTTAAATCCGAAGAAATTAATTCATCTAATGAAATGTCTCAAAACGATTCATATATCCATAGTTATCTCGATCAAGTGTCCGAGACCTATAAAAAGTATTATGAGTGCAAACAGAAACTCTTTCCAATCGCTAAATTTTCTCTCGGACTTTTAAATGAGGTTTTTTTTTAATTTTATTAAATAATTTTATATTTTATTCACTAATTAGATGCCGAAAAATGGCTCTTAATGAATAAATAAATAACTTTTTAATTCATTTTTCAACAAATTTTTTCTCTACAATTTTTTGAGGTTAAAAAAATTAAAAAAAAAATTTTTCAAAATTTGATAGAGATCTATGCAAATTAATAAAAATCTTTGATGACCCTAAAAAATATCCCTACAAAAATTTTTTATTCAAATATTTACAAAACTAAGAAAATTTGCTAAGAAAAATCACTGAAAAAAATATTTTGTTTGTACCTAAAAAAAATTCCCCAATTTAAAAAATTTTTCTCGAAAAGTGTCTTAATCAACAAGAAAATCAAAAAAAATATTCATTTTATTATTAATTGTTAATTCTTCATTAAATTATTTTCCTAAAACTGAATCATTAAATTAATATTAATAATCGAATAATTTGATTTCAATTTTAATATAAATTTGAATTAAAATTTTATTAATACCATTTTTATTGCATTTACCAGCAAATTTGGTATCGCAATTTTAATTCAAACTTGTTGCCTATATGTTACCGTCTTATTAAAACCAATTATTAACATCGATTGTTATCAGTACCAGTACCAGCAAGCCAAATTTCTTACGTTAATATCTTTCCTATGACCAAGAAGGCTCATGCCAACTCCAAGGGATCATATATTTTAGCGAAGCAACTTAAGATAACCCTAGAGATTTAACATCAAATTCGAATTTGTGTATTATTGTTTCTACTTTCAAAATTATTCAGAATTCTGCTTGACTACCAAATAGGTCAGGGGTGGGGAACCTGTGGAACCTTATCGGAATAAATAAAAAACCTTGAATTGTGGGTATTTACAAATAACAATACTTGTAACTACTGAACTTTATATATATATATATATATATATATATATATATATATATATATATATATATATATATATATATATATATATATATATATATATATATACAGACTAAATATGTCGCGTTCTCAAGATAGCCAAAAATATTGATTGATTACACTTTCTTAATTCCTAAGAGAACCAAGAAAATTTTCGAGATCTTTATTAAAGAATCCTCTTAGTTGAATCAAGATGTAACTTTTTTTTAAAGGATGTCTCGACTAAATATACTTAGTTCCTAATGTTCCAGAAAATTGTAATTTTTAGTCATAATTTTCACTTTGCACTTTTTTCACATAAAAATCAATAATGCCACTTTTTAATCAATATACACATAAAAAATTATATGCGTGATAACTCATTGGCCAAATGCACGATAAATCATCAATCAAAATGGGGGTGTATATATGCGCAATAACTCATACTTATACATATACCTACTCACCAAGTACAAAGAACGAAATATATAAAAGCCAATCATTCACACCTATAAATACAAAACGTATATAGACGAATAAATAAGATTATTGAGCACACATTGCATCAATTTTGCTATTCAGGAATATTAAACATTTTCCAGAATATTTCGTACAGCTGTATTTTTCAAATCTGGAGACTGATTATAAACATTGTTTTAATTGCTAACTGTATATAAACAAAGGATTTAAAATGAAATTAATTAATGTTAAAATACTTTTTGACTGAGGCACCATTTGGAGGCGACAAATTTCAATATAGCCAATGGAAATAAAGATGTTCCCCACATCTGAACTAGACCATGGAAGGTAATTTGTTTAACCCGCAAACAAATCTTTCAAACTCATAACCATCAATCTTTTCGTACTCGGCCATAGAAATTGTAAATATTTCCTGTCTTCAGGATATAGATTTATAGATACAACTCTGGTATATCACTAGCAAGCGCGACAGAATCGCAGCAATATTTCAAATAAATCATTCTGAAATTGTGGGCCTTGCTTAATGGTGTCGTTAAGCCTTTTACTGGAGCATCGAAGAAAATCCTAATCTTCCATTTTTATAATTGGGAAATGTGACAGCCACCACGTTGTTTCCTTGATTTTCATTTTGTCTAATACTCCTTCTATCGGTAGCGCTTTCTTTTAAATGATCTTTGCTGAATCTTTTTTCTAAACTCATCAAACGACTTATTATATTTGTTTTCTTTCCACAGTAAGCTAATCGTGAATCGTCCATCTTTGCAATTCATGTATTAATAGCGTTCTTCTTCAACCTCTCTTCGTTCAATTCTATTTTTTCAAGTTGTGCCTCCTCAATTTCAAAAAAAAATCGAATTTCTTCGTCTTTGAGGCGTTAGTCTTGCTAATTTTCGATATCTTTTTTAACGAATCCTCTTAGTTGAATCAAGACGCAACTTTTTTGTTAAGGATGTCTCGACTAAATATACTTGATTCCAAAAATTATTCCTTAAAAACGCGAAATTTATATCGAAAAGAAATCTTTTTGTTGATTTTCATATAAAATAATCTGTGTTGACAAATAATAAATCTTTTTCGTGGAATATGTCTCGGTGAAATCTTAAAATCTAAGAAAAGCACCTCTGAATACAGTCAGAAATTGCACTTTTTAGTCATAATTTTCTCTGCACTTTTTTCACATAAAAATCAGTAATAGCACTTTTTAATCAATATACACAACAAATTATACATGCGCGATGACTCATACTGATTTTTTACCTAATAAATTCTTCCAATCACTGTTAATAGTGGTTGGTTTTAATCTAATTTCCGAGAAATATACATCCTTCAAGTGATTACACTCTTTCGACAATTACAAAGATCCAGGTCACTCGTGACATTTTAAACCACTTTATTATTTATACTCATCAATGTTTTTACTTCTGACTTTGCCACAAATAACGCCGATTTCCCTCAATTGACATTCACTGGAATACTTCGTTCATTAATTAAATTACATTTTCCTACTGTTTTTACTCGTTATTTTTTATAAATCTGAAAATAACATTAAACTGGGTTGCTAAAAATTGAAATATTACTCCTAAATATTATGCCATACAATCTCAGAAATACAAATCTTCATTTGATTGGATCTCCTAGCAAATTAATTCATTTTGGCACTGTGCCAATTTAATGATTTTTTGAATTACTTCCAATCAGCACTCAAATCTATTCAATTCAGCATTATATCGACGATATCATCGAATGTTATAAAGAAACAAGAAATGTCGCCTCGAATTCAGCAAGCAATAAGACAAACAATTCAGAGGAATTTCTTTTGCCACAGAACTCAAAAAGAAAAAAAACAAAATGAATAATTGTCTCGTTAGATTGTTAATTTTATTGAATATAATTTTATTATTTCTTGTTTTGTGTTGAGCACCACTCGATTTTCTTTTTTTTTGTAACCATTTGAAGGAACAGGAATTTATATTAGTGAGTCACAGTAGAAACTTATACAATGACATCAAAAATAAGAAAAGATTTTTAATTCTTTAAGTATTCAAGGAAAAAGAAAATTAATCGATAATCTTCAAAATTAATTTTATATTAGAATGGATTTTTAGTGATTTAATTTTGAAATGATAAATTAGTGAAAATTGAGATATTTTACAGGAATCTTTTCGTTTTAGATATAATTATTATTTCTTATATTTTTAAATAATTATTTTATTTTAATATATATTTTGTTATTTATTATTAATATAATTAGTGATATATTATTATTATTGTCATTGATTATTTTAATTATTTATCATTTTTTAATAAAATTATTTTTTTAACTTATAAAATAATAAAATTTTAAATATTAAGACTCAAAATTATTTTATTTTATTTTAGGTGAAAATTAGGTGAAAATCGATAAAAACACCAAATTCAAAATAAAAATTTAAAGTACAAAATAGTAATTAAAAATCAAAAATTTTTAAAAATGAATATTTTCCGGGGGAAACTGGTATGGGCGGATGCTAAATAATGAGACGAGTTCAACTATAATAAAATAAAATCAATTGGGGATCCCTAAAAGGAATAAATTACAAAAAACAAAAATTAATTAAAAATTAATTGACTAATGGAGAACCGAGAAAATGGAAAACCCGAGCGATTTGAGAAAACCTGAATTAGCAATCCAACTTTGGGAAGGCAATTAAATTTATCCGAATAAAATGAAAGTGACGCGAGCCGTCAAAGAAAAAGGGGAAATTTCCTTAAATTGAATTAGAGCTACAAGAAGAAGCCCGGGGGAAGTTAGACCCAAACTAATTTGTCAAAATAAAGTCAATTACCAAGTGGGTATAAAAGCAACTGGCAAGAAAACAAAACTGCCAGTTGGTCGAAGAAAAAGAAAAAAGTTTAACGAGAGCAAAAAGAAACCTTAAAGTTAGTAGAAATTAAATAATTTAAATCGAACGTACCAGAAAGGGACATCTTCCGTTGCGTGAGATTTGTTGGCAAATTGAAAAGTGTAGACAAAACCTGTTTGTATCCAGTGTGAGTGAACTAATAAAAAGTGTAAAAAGTGTAACTGCATCAGTGTTAAATAAAGATTTTGTGTTGGGTCGTTTATTTATTTTGAGAAGAACACAAAGGAGTCAGATAGTAGTACCGACATGCTAAAAATACCCAACATATTTGGTGAGCCCGACGTGATCAAAAGTCGGTGAAAATTTGTTGAAATTGTCATAATATTTGAGTAATTATTGGATAATACCGACGTGATTAAAAGTCGGTGAAAGTTCGTTGAAATCTTAATAATATTTGATTGATATATCGAAAATTATCGAAGGGATGAAAAGATCGGTGAAGATTGGTTGAGTTTGGTAAAGTATTGAAAAAATTGGAAAAAGATAATAATGATTAAATAAATAAAAATTTAAGTGAAAAGTTATTTGAAAGTGGTGAACATTATCGGAGAATTATTAAAGTGGTGATTTTATTATTGAAGCAAAGTGAAAAATTTGTGGAAATTGATTTTTGAAAAGTCAAAATTAAAACGAAAGGTAAATTTTGTAATTGTAACACTTTGAATTTTAGACGAGTAAAGCCTGTGTTGACCGGATCATTTTATAAACTGAGAAGCCAAAAACTAGTATAGAATATAATGATTACTCAAAGACTAACCAATAATACAAATAACAATGACGAAACACCTGTGTCCACGGTGGGCAACGGCAAAGAAGGCAATGATTATGCGAGTTGTCAGAAACTACCTGTAGATCAGTACGGTGGAGATCCGCTGGAATTTGTCGACTTTATGGCAGGTTATTATATGTATGCGACAGCCTATGGATGGAGCCAATCGATAATGGTGCAAAGATTACCGCTATACCTGAAAGGAGCAGCCAGATAAGCGTGGCAACAAATTGATAAAAGATTAGTAGCAAATGACTGGACAAAGTTGAAAGACGCGCTAACCACGAAATTAATCGAAGGGGATATAAAATAGATAATGCGACAGAAATTCTATAACCGCGTACAAAAGCCAGAGGAATCGGTAAGTGAGTTTACTTATCATTTATCAACTCTTGCAGAGAAAGCATTCGAAGTGAAACCAGAACAGGCCGAGATGACAAAGCAGATAAAAGAATTATTGCAGGATCAATTTTTGTCAGGAGTAAAGAAAGAAATTAAAAAGGCTTTATGTTATGTTGATTTTAATGACTTTGATGAAATGGTTAAAAAGGCAATGAAAATTGAGCTAAATTTAAAAAGCACACAGTCGAAATCAGAGTCGTTTGCAGTCATCTCAGGCGCAAGCAAAAGATCAATAACTCCAATTAGAAACAATCGGTTTCAACAAACAAGTAGTCCATCACCAAAATTTAGATCAAAATTTTAGTCGAACAAGTCAACAGATATTCAAATAGATGGAAAGCAAGGTCCCTATCCCAACATATATATGTACATATTTTGTTAAATCCAAATTCATTTTTGTGCGTTGTTCTGTGACTCCCGTTAATATGTTACTGCTTTTTATTCGACTGGATAAGGAACACATTCCAGTTAATTCCTCATTAATTTAAAGTTCCCTGTTACTCCTCGTACAAATATTAACAACTGAGCTATAGAAGCAATATCTGTCGAAAACTTAATTCGCAATGGGGTCATCAGTTTCCTAATTTTACTTAAAATACTGAGCCTGTCCCCTATGGCAATAATGTCATAGTAAAATGCCTATTTCATCAGTAACTGTAATTTTGGTGACTCCCCTATTGCTAATTTGTGCATTAGTATTACTAGTGTTACTATCAAGATTTAATAACGGCAAAATTTATGATGTTATCAAGAAGATACAATCATACTAATCCCGAACTACAGAATTAAAATGCAAAAGAATGATGCTCGTGTCATCGACAACCTAAATGTTGATTAAAGGGATACTTTCCAGAATATTATTAATAATAATCAACGACAATGAGAAGTCTTAAAGTGGTGACCCTGTTGACAAATTTTGAGTTAATCGACCTTCCCAGGAAGATACAGAAATGGATAAGAGCGATACTTATAATGGCTAGAACAGGGTTAACCCTCTCCGTGTAAAAAATAATGCTGATATTTATAGTGACCCGTTCTATTCCCACAAAAACGGTTACCAAATGTGCCTTCAGCTTCATCAAGATGGATTCAAAGCTGGAAAAGGGACACATCTTTCTGTTTTCTTTTTCATAATGCGCGGTGAAAACGATGTACTTTTGCAATGGCCTATGAAACTGGAAGTGACATCTTGTTTTAATGTCGAATATATTCGACAAATATACGGAGAGGGTTAAGAGAAGGTAAGGATGATAATAATATTCCGACTCTATTGATCCTACTGATGGTTAACAGGAAGATGGTATTAACTTTAATAATGTTGATTTTAATAGCCGTTATGATAATTTTATAAAAATGATTGCAAGGACCACACGAGATTCAACGCGTATGTCTCAAATAACATATTTGCTACACACTACAACAAAAACCAAAAATGAAAAGATGTATAAATCCTTCTCACTAAGGGTCTTATCACCTCAAGGTTTGCTATCAATCGTGATATATATATATATATATATATATCCACCCCTTTAATATCACAAAAATCCTAAAGCTGATTACATAGTTATTGTAATTACCGAACCGATAATAAACCGAGTATATTGAATCATTTAACTAATCTCACTCTAAATTCTGATGGCAACTCGGTTTTTCTCCTTAGCAACCTCATTGACTATTTCATCGTGAGTCTCGAACTGCTCTGTGCTGATTCTTATAATTTCGTCTTATGGAGGCAACCTGGCACTCGTTCTGTTTGTACTGACCCTTGATGTGACTAGTCCAACTCCTGTGGAGAATTTTATATCATAGTGTAGGATTTTTGCTCGAATTGTTTCGAAACCATAATTAAAATTTAATAAAAAGGTCACCGGTAAAAGTGGTAAAGTGTCTGTGGCGACTATCCCCCTATATAGTCTTTTGGAAATGTATTTGATCAATAATGATTGATCTAGTGTGTTTCAGATCAGATTTAATGATGTTTTTTAACTTATAAATTCCAATCATTCTAATTGATCTATTTATTTATTTGTTTTTATTTATTGTTTTTTAAATTAAAATTTTCCTTTTTCTTTTTATTCCTGATTTTTCAAATGATCGCCTTTACACACCATCATTATCTGTAGATGTGTCTTTTTTAAGCGATATATTTTGTCTTTTTATAAGTTTTAAGATGTGTTTCATGTGCAACTGCTTGCTTTTTCGCATTTTATTAGAACTTTTTTCAAATTTCACCACTGATTTCTTTTCAATTGACATTTACGTCCGACGATCACACCCAAGGTCATAATCGTCATGATTAATTTTGGTCTTCATTATTTCGGGTTGTAAAAAATTTTTACGCAGCGAAATTGGATAATACGAACGGATACCGACTAAAGAATGTGTCAGGTCTGTCGGTTTAGCCCATATAGCCTTTATATGGATTTGCTGCATTTGTGTAAATATAAATACACGCGCCTATGACACGGTGCACCACGACGAGCCACTAAAAATCGAGTGAGGGTCCGTGTCTGAGAATCCCTGATATACGCAATTTAAAATTTTTAAAAAATGTTTATATTTTGATTTCTATCCCTAAAAGTATTTCTATTTCTAAAAGTATATTTCGTTAAAATTTGATCTAGTTTTTCTATATTATTTTTTAATTTTTTAAAAGGAGATATTCTCAAGGTAAATAACAACAAATCAAACTGATGATTTCATTGATCTCTTCTTTGTGTTAATTTTTGGCCGTCTGTTTATGATGAGAATTGTTTTGTTGAAATCGGACATTTTTATTGGATATTTCCATTGGCTAAGATTTTGATTGAAATATTTTTTCTTTCCTTTCTTTGTTGACATTATTGGAGATGTCTGTATACCGAGGATTTTCCACCAGGCTTTAGATGTTCTTTAACTCTTTGGTACAATGTCCTGAGCGTACTTCCAATGTATATTTCTTTACATACATTTCTCGTGATGCAATAGACAACGTTTTTGGGAAGTATATTATCCTCGGTTTCTAGCAGTTGTTCATTGTGCAAATGATTTCTTTTTTGTGTTGTTTGCCATAGGTTACCCAATGCACAATACTTATGTGTTATAGAAATTGGAAGGTCAGTTCGTTTAAGTTCTTTCAGGATCTTGAAGTCAAGCATATCACTAATGATTTAGATAAAAACATTTCTTTTTTTGTTTTTTCTCCCTAAATCTTTTTGGCATAGTATTCATTCTTTCAATATATCTACCTTGATATCCGTTTCTGTGTAGGACTTCATTAAATTTTAATTGCTGTTTATAGTTCTCATTTTCTTCAGTACATCGATTGGCTATCCTTTGTTTTTCGTTTCTTATGATATTTACTTTCTGTAAGTATGGAAGTCCTGATCTATTTTGTGCATAAATATTTCCTTCAGAGTTGATTTTATGTAGAATCCAGCAAATTGAGTGGTCCATCTTCTTCCGTATATTCGATTTCAAACTTAATATCTCGGTGAGCCGCATTAAGTATATGAAATATTATTCGGATTGTTCTTATTATTTCATACAAGGATTACGGTGGAAAATCATTGGTATTTGTTTTGAATTTTATAGAAAATGTAATTTAAAAAATTTTTAATTCTTCAAAAAAGTTTTATTTTGATTTAGTTTTTTTTAACCAATGAAAAGGAAGAAAAATGAAAAAAACTATTTTAATATTTAGAAATTCTTTTATTTTATTAAATATATATTTCGCAGTAAGGCTTATCTTATAATTGTTTAACATATAGAAAACACTGCTACCAAGAAATCATAACTTTATGCTATTATTATATTTATTATTATTATATTTATTATTATTATTATTATATTTATTATTATTATTATTATTATTATTATTATTATTATTATTATTATTATTATTATTATCATTATTATTATTATTATTATTATTATTATTATTATTATTATTATTATTATTATTATTAATATTATTATTATTGTTATAATAATAATGATTATTAAAAATTATGAACATTTTCCAAACTGAGTCTGCTTAATTTTGGTTTAAATTTTGCCTGACATTCAGAATGTAAAATGAGACGAATGATGAATTTCCCCCTAAAGTCAATATGGAATTCATTGTATTAATTCTGTTTCCCATTTATATTTTTCGATAGCTGAAATTTAGAGTAATTATTCTCATTGGAAAATCTTTTAAAATTAAAAATATAATTTCATCAATCAATGACAAAATGAATACAAAAAATCCGTTGAAAAATTTATTTTTGGAATCAACAAAAATAAATCATGATTATCTGTTTTTCACTAATTTTGCAGCAATTTCATAGATTTTATCGATTTTCTGAAAAAAATTACATAAAAATTTCCCAGTACTGAAATTGTTTACTTTTTCTTTCTGTAATTCCAATATCCTTGCGGTATATGGACGCTTTATTTGGTAAATACTTTCTTCTGTTATCATACTAGAATCCAAATCTTCATTTTCTTGTTGATGATTAAACTGACGATGTAAATTTAATAAAAATATTAGGATTTTATTTTTAAATCATTTACTTGTTCCATTTCTACATTTTCCTTTTCATTTTTTATTTGTTGAACGTTTTCCGCTTTTCTCACTTGTAATGTCTAAAAATAATTCGGAATTAAATGATATATTTCGTAAATTTTAAAATTCGATTTCAATGGCAACTCATCAAAGGACAAAATGACCTCATCGTAGGCGTGTCAAACAAGTCATAAAATGCACGAAGGATCTTGATCAGTGGGTACCATATAATCCTATTAACTCAATACATTCTTCTTGAAAGTATGGCGTATTTAGAAAGTTTGTCATAGGACTTCCATACCTCAAACAAAACAGTCTATGAAGTAACGGTTGGATAGAGAAAGGACAATAAAATTAAGTAATATTTAAAAGTAATGAAGAGTGAAGTATTCCAAAATGAAAAAAATATTCTATAATCTATAGAGACATAATTTGTTTAGTCCTCACTTCATTGCCGAAAACAGAACGTTCAAAAATTATTATTTACGTTAACAATTTTTCGGTCAATATGATTTACAACATTTCATGCAAAGATTTCATAAAATTCCAAAACAAAAATAAACATAAATTTAATTAAAAAAATCTGTAATTATTTAGGTTGGGTTTAAATAAAGACCTAAATTTTTTAAGTCATTCTTTGCCTCTTACTTTTTATAACTAAACGTAAAATGGTAAAATGACGGGCTTATTTTTATTTACAATTAATGGAAAATATTACTAAAACATATTTCTTATTTTAATTTATTACACTTTGCGTCGCTAGTCAGACATTCATTCTCAAAATCTGGAGGCACATTACAAAGCTTATTATGACACAATATTTGAGAATCACTAACCTAGAGTATTTTTTGTCTCTTAGAAACTTAAACAAAAGAAGAGAAAATCGTGAAACAAAGCAAAAGAATAATAAAGGAAAAAACAAGAAAAAGGAATAATAATAATAAAAGAAATCAATCAAGAACGAGTCAATTGGAAATGAAATTCTAATGAAATAATAAAAACCTTCTTAAGTAAACGATTAATAAAAACTTAATTATATTTTATTTGTTTCCTGTTTATGAAAAACTAATGATTAATATAAAAACTTTTTATACCTTTAGGCTATTTTGATTTGACGTGTACTTTATATTTTTTATTCATAATGTTTCTTTTTAAATAATTGTTTTTTTTATTTGTTCGATAAAAAATCATATAATTTATTTAAAATTTTAATTTATTATTAAATTTTGTTTCAATTACTATGAAGTCTGGCTCAATAAATGGTTCTTGGTCTAAGAAATTCGGGAATATTGAAAAAAAATTTATATTCCTTTATGTTATCAATATATTTGTATTTGTTTTGAATTTAATGATTTTCATTTTATTTTATTTGAATTTGTAAGACAATGTATTTTAATCTAATTTTTATTTCATAACAAGGAACAAGAACACCGTTCTGGGAGAAATTAATGCCGTAATTTTTTATTTATTACCATTCACGATACAATTGATAGGTCGAATAATATTTTCCTGTTAACCAATAAAATTCAATCCGAAACTTACGCTTGCATAAAATAATGATGAACCCAAAAATAAACCAGCAAAATGCAAATTTGACGCTGTTGTGAACAGTCAAAAATATTTATTTAATTCACACTCCGATACTTTCTGGAATTAATAGTATGAAATTCTCTAGTATTGGGCCATTGAAATTCAATCGTTGTTGAATTTTTTGCTCTTTGTATTTTTATAATACATTAACATGTTTTGTGGGTTTTAATCTTGATTTAAAAAATTTTGTCAGAAAGTTTTGAAATTTGAGTTGAGTAATTTAATTTGGGAAAATTTTGAGTTGGGATTTTGTGAGTTGAGAAGAATTTTCTTGTAAATATATTGTAATTTTTTCAATACGGTTTGTTATGAATTGGTTATTATTATTTATTACTATTTTTTATATTTTTATTATTTTATTCAAAGTTAATTCTCTATGGTATGTACCCTGCCAACTTATTATAGAGAATACAAAAAAAAATCATTAAAACATTAAATGTAAATACGTTGTTATTATACAATCATTGAATAAATTAATCGTGTTCGGATTTTGAATCATTGCGTAGTAAAATTTGAATAGATTTCATATCAAACAACCTAAATTAAAGGAATTGAAAATTAAATAAAAACAACAATGGTAATTGAAAGCTGGAAATTAAACGAAAATATCAAAAGAAGAGAAAGTCTAGAGTTCTAAAAGAGTGGAAAATATTCAAAGAGAAGAAAATCAGAAAATTCTTATATATAATTCATATATAATAAACTTTGTACCGTTTGAAAGTCATAATTTTTAATTTTTAATAACCTATTGTAATAAATAAAAATAATTGTATCTTAGACTTAACATAACATACACCCCTATTGTCCTCACATTAGTTATTGAGAGACCTTTTTGGACTCTACAGTTTATTCCACAACACATTGTACATAGCAATTATTATACATAGCAATTATAGCACTTACATAACATCTTGAAGCATATACCCATAATGCGGTTGATTTCCTATAATAAATTGATATTTTTAAAAAATTTTACAAGTTATTTTTTACCATATATGAAATTACGTAAGTTTTTTGGGAAATTTTGAGCTGGGATATTTATTTTGGGATATATAATTTTGGGAATTTTTTGAGTTGGAAGGATTTTTCCTGTAAACATCCCTGTACATTTCCTATACCGCTGATATCCGATATTAAAATAATTTTCTATAATAAAGTATATTTTTCACAAATTTTCAAAATATTTTTTGTTAATTTACATATTTATTTCTTATGATTTTATTTATTGTCTCCCAATCTTTTAAAGAATATCAATTTATTTCTATAATATAAGTTTATCTATATATATATATATATATATATATATATATATATATATATATATATATATATATATATATATATATATATATATATATATATATATATATATATATATATATATATATATATATATATATATATATATATAATATATATATATATATATATATATATATATATGAAAGTTGTTATATTATGGTATTTGATGATTTTGTTCAGTGACTCGTCATGTATTAAAGCATGCGATTTTAAATCTATAATATATGTGTCTTAGTTTCATAATATATAGAAAATGTAATATTATGGCGTGACCTATATTTTAATTTAGAGACTTTGGAGCTCATTTCCATAGAGGCTAAGCTTATTTTGTATATACACATCATATTTTGTTGTTACCTATATACAATTTTGAGTCGACCTAGATACTTGTCCAGTGATAACATGGTCTAGCGGTGATACATCGATCTACTAAAAAAGATTGTAAATGTTGTAGCAAATGTATTTTACTGATAAAAATATGCATAATCCTTCTTTGCCAAGATGCTTTATCTTCTACACCCATTTTGGATACGCTTTTACTTATTCTACATTGCTATTCTAAACTCACTCCATTTAATAATTTATTTGTATGACCTATGAGCATTGTGAAAAGTTCACAAATTTGACATTTTATTTAAGCAGTTTACTAATTGATAATTACAATTAATAATGATTAAAATATTTACTCGATTTTTATTGGTTTAAATTAAATATAATAATTTATTAATAATTTCGGCAAGATGATTTTTTACCGCCAGTAAACAAATGAGGAAAACTAGATTGTATTTTTATCTTTGATTTTTTTTAATCCATAGGTGCAAAGTCAGGTAGAAAGGTATCAAACGAAAAATGGTAGTAGGAATTAATGATGATAAATTAAATTTGCATACATTTATTGAAAATTGAGGATTAGCTATGAAGGACGTGGGAGGAGGTTTTAGGGAGTATGTTATGAATAAGTGACCCAATAAGTGTAATAACCGACATCTGACTAATTCTTGAAACATAAATCTAACATCACTATAGTTAGAAATGCAAAATTGCTTACGCAGTCTTAAGATAGAACTTCTTTAAAAGTCTTGCCTTTTTCAATTTCATATCTTTATGAAGTTGCTTTTATTTCTCGTTAATATTAAAACAAAAAAAGGAATTTGCATCGGATTTGGAAAACTCACCAATATATTTTATCAAGAAGAGTAATAAAAAACCAACATAAATTTCTTCAAATACTTTCATTTTTCGCGAAGTAGGCAAAAATATGCCATACCATTAGCAACATTCAAATATATGTTGCAAAGTTTTAAATTAGAAAAATTGTTTTTTGATTTTTAAAAGGTTTGCATGTGATTTTTCTTAATGAGGAGTACTCATTGCATGCTAAATCTTTGGAAAGGGTACAAAGAAACCCTGGGAAACATTGCCTTATTTCATTTTTCATTAAATTGTAAGTCATGACTTCATATTTGGTTGCTTAAAAAATGTTGTCGCACAAGATTACTAATTTTGGGGACGCGCAACAACAGAATATTAATATTAAATCAAGTTTATAATATCATAGCTCAATAAGTAAACGCGCTGTAAACCGAGAAAGAATGTATTCTAATTGTTTGTATCATCATTCACCCAAAGAACTTTGCTGTGTAGTAGAAAGGAGACTATTCCATGTTATGAAGTATAACATTTTTCTATTCTCGCGTCTACAGAGGTTGCATATGTAAAAAGTTCAAGAAGTTTAACCCTATATGATTTGGTAAAGTGTTTTCAAAATTGGTTTCCTTATACATGGAAACGTTTGCTCAAATAAGGGTTAATTCCGAAATGCTCGATAAATTGTGTACCTTTTCTCCAATTTTTGATTTTCGAACTGGATTCGGAACAAATTCCGTTTTTAAAGTTCTGGAATTTTGGATTCTCTGTTTCGTACTGTGGTTAATAATGGCATTGGAATTGTGACTGCGTTGATAATTGTTCAATTCCAAAGTTTTTGCCGCCAATTTTTCAAGTCTCTGTTTCTCTTCATTTATCAATTTCTCTTCTCGAATGCACAGCTCTTGCTAAATATTCTATCAAATCCAGGATTGGTAAATAAAATAGAATTACTTCATATTCCAATTCCAAGTGACTCTTCAGTTTATTTAACGTTTCGGAATCCGTTAAGTCGAGTTTGTCTTTTCCTGTTAATCTCTGCAAACGTCTTTGAACACGTTTTTGGATTAAATCAGCTTTGATAAAAGACATGGAATTACGGAACGATACCGAAAATGAAAGCAAAACAAAAGTTTGAAATGTGAATTAAACGCTGCTTGCTAATTGGTGCAGACGGATTAGCCAATTATATTCGAGCCTGCGGATAGACCTGCAGTGAACACAAAAACAATTTCTTCGGGTTGGTGTTGCACGAATAATAGATTTCATCGATTTGTTTTGTTATCGAATTTTTAGAATGCCAGCATGCATGCTCTTCTGTGATGCAATAGCGTGAGAATATTCTGATAAATGAAAATTCGTGTTTCACAGATTATCGATTCTTAGTTCTCATAGAATACAAACAAAAGGCGTTCGAGCACACATTGAGGCTATTGTATTTCTAGACACATTGAAAAGCTTGGCACTGTCACATACACTCGAGTTTTCTTGAACACAGATCCGTAAATTTGTTATGAAATATCGAAGATATTTGCATCATATTCAGGCCAATTAACGCCATGGACGCAACTGAGATTTCGACATTTTTATAATAGCATTGTTTTTCAATAATCAAATTCAATTTGTTACATAGAATAATAGTTTCGATTCATATTATTATTATTATTATTATTATTATTATTATTATTATTATTATTATTATTATTATTATTATTATTATTATTATTATTATTATTATTATTATTATTATTATTATTATTATTATTATTTAGATATAGATCAGCAATTTTAAAGCTGATTTATTTGTTTATTACCAAGGTTACCTATTAACATTTATATTTATAATAGACAAATTATGTTGTTACTTCTATACAAACAAATAAGAGCAGTGAAATTGGAATAATGGTAATAATAATAATAATAATAAT
Source organism: Schmidtea polychroa (assembly GCA_959609185.1). Classification (NCBI taxonomy): domain Eukaryota; kingdom Metazoa; phylum Platyhelminthes; order Tricladida; family Dugesiidae; genus Schmidtea; species Schmidtea polychroa. The sequence goes on from CAUHTR010002370.1 coordinate 24,827, forward strand.
AATAATAATAATAATAATAATAATAATAATAATAATAATAATAATAATAATAATAATAATAATAATAATAATAATAATAATAATAATAATAATAATAATAATAATAATATTATAATAATAATAATTAAAAAAAATAATAATAAATAATAACAAATCTAATAAATTTTTTTTCAATTTTCCATTTTATTATTTCTACTGTAGTTTTTTTGGTGCAAAAATTGAATAATTTAGTTCAAATTTCCGTAAACTCTTAGAAACCTAATTCCAATTATAATTTGTTAGCACGTTGACCTCTTTGTCAGTCCCATTTGACTGATAACGTGACGCAATACCAGGTCATGACAGTACGGAAAAACCGACAGTAGATATATAAGTTGAAGTGATTGTATAGCACTGTAGGCAGGGCCTAGGAGAGAGAGTGCGGGGCCCGGGGCCAAATTTTTTTGGGGCCCCTTTTTAATAATTAAAAAAAATATATAGTTAGCGACAACACAATATAAAAACAAATTTTATTATATTAATGATTTACGGGCTTTTGAAATTGCAAAACTGTTCACTGTGGGAGCTGTCTGGAGTGCTGTCAGCAATTATGGAATAGTATTTTGCATTTTACGAATCTCCAAGTTTAAACGAATCTCTAAAAAACGCAAGTCCACGTTCAGCAAGAAGTAAAATAACATCAAGTATGCGTGTCAATATTTTCTTCCATTTTTCTGTTTCATCGTGAATATTTCTCATCAACAATTATTCCACTTGTGGTTCATTCTTCTCAGCAGCTACAGCATTCTTCCAATTGACATAATTCTTTAAATGAGAATTTGAATTTTCATGTGAGGGAACTTTGTCTTTTAATTTTCGCCAACCTTTATCACGGCTCCAACCTTTTGTGAAATTACTTGTAAATTCATTTGCTAGTAAGCAGCAAGCACAGTAAATAGATTTTGTTGACTCACTATAATAAATCCAATCCCGAGATGCTTTTTCTTCATTCTGAAGCGTTTTAATAAAGATACGAACTGGACATTTTTTGTTTTAGATGTCGATTGGAAGTGATTGAGGAATTATGCGCTCAGCATTCAAGAATGTTTTTCTTATATTTGAATAGTTTGACTGAAAAAGAGCGATATCAAAAACGACTTTTGAAACTAAATAATGATCATTATCTAAATCACTCAACGTATTCAATTTTTTTTCTTCTACAACTGTTAAATCTTCATGTTCTTGAACGAATGTATCAAATGAATCGCCATTGACTGATGCGTTTAATGATTCAAAAGAATCTTCTTCATTGTTTTGGCTTGCTCTCTTCAAAATGAGGTGATTTTCGCTGATTTATCGATAGCTTCTTTTCGCTTCTTAATGTCTTTTCGTATTTCTGCTCCACTCTTGTGTCTTTTCAGCTAAATTAAATATTCATTAAATTAAGGGATATATTTCAATCGAAAATAAAATTTCATACCTTTTGTTCACTTCTTTTAATATTAAAATTTATTGAAATTAATTTTTATCAAATAGAAGCACAAACAATATAAACAAACTTTAATTCAGTTTAACACCGACAATTTTAAATTTAAAACTTCAATGAGAAATTTTCGAAATATTTCAAGCCGTTCATTTCATTTTTTGAGTAGAGAAATTTTAATGAAATTTAAAATATTCTTTCGAATTCCACGCTAGTTGGGTTTAAATTAGGGGCCCCCAATATCATATCATTAATAAACGGATATTTTTAAAAATATTTTTAAAAATCTCTTATTCGTGGATTTTAATAACGATCAAGCAATTTTAAATGACGAATTCCTAATCTTAGATCAATCTGATTTATTTAAAAACATGTTAGATTGATATATAAGAGCAAATAAGTTATATCATTAGTCCATTTTCAAATTGATGAATTTTTAAAAATTAATTTTTGTTTCCAAAAAAATTTCTTCAAATAAAATTTTGATGATTTGGGGCCCGGGCCATTGGCCCGCCTCTCCTAGGGCCTGACTGTAGGTCAATAATATACTTGTTCTGTTAATAGAACAGGACCGACACGGATTTCCTGGACAATTTGCTTTTTTGAATTTTGATCTATCTTAATTTTTGGCTTAGCTATAATATAAATAATAAGAGGCTAAAAGTTCTCAGAAAATAACTTTATTATTTTATTTTTTAATATAACAAAACAAACATTTCTTTCCAATTTCTGTTCCGCCAATTGAAGACTTGTGTACCAATTATCCGTAAAGATTCACATAAATAAATACCTCTATCCAAAACCAATATACAACTTGAATAGTTTGATTCCATATTTGTTTCGTTTCTGTATATTATATTGCTTCATAATCAATCTTCCACGAAAAGAAACCACTTCATCGGGTCCATTGATAATTTTTTATTAACAGAGTTATCAAGTCTTTCACTTTATGTAATCGGTAATCCTCTTCATAATTTTGACTGTCTGCAAGATGCAACATTCTCAACAATAATTCAAATCTTTTACGTGTCATTAGTGATGTTGCAAACATATTTCTATATCATTTCTCTTGACTCCAAGGATCCAATACGGATGAGATTTTAACTAACCCCATCCAATATATCAAACAAAATAATTCTTTTATATCAGTTATTAGGAGTTTCTGTATGAAGACGGGAAGATGGAGTGCAAGAATATACATGTAATAACTGCAAGCAGTTTACGGACCGACGGCACAAGAATGAGCCAAACACCATGTGTGGCCATATAAATTTAAAATGACAAATAAAAGTAACATATTTTTTAAAAAGTTATATGTATCACTAATTTATTCTTATTATAAACTTAGCGAAAATGCTACTGTCCCCCATACGTAACTTTTTGAAAATAGTCTTGGAAGTCGATTTCAATTATTAAACAATTTATCATAAAATTATGGGATTCCAGTACATGAATGAGTCTCACTTATATGCACGTCCAGGAATACAATAGCATAAATTATTCTTTTCTTGCTGTCATCGTGCAACGATCAATCTGAAATTCCAGTCTCAGTGGGGGACGGGGTAGGAATAGCTAGCGGCGCTACAATTGAAGTTAATTCTGAGCCCCCCTAAAAACCAACGGCTTTCTAGCAATATAGAAAGTGGACATATGTATAAAAAAGTTATCATTACTGAAAATTCAGTTTCAGATAAATATATAAAGCGAAGACTGAATTTAGAGTCGCAACGCTTTTTTCATTCATTGTCGGATTTATTCACGATGAAATTCAATATTCGTGTGTCATTTTCACAAATATCCTTTATTGCAGAAAGGAAATGCTCAAATTAAGGAAAATATATGGTAATGGAATGTAGGGAGCCTCTTAATGTGAATTAGTTACAATAAGATACTTAAAGATTTATAAATTCAATTCGTTTCAGTCACTAATGTTGGGGATGTCACGAAAAATAAAATGCATATATGTAACAAATTTCTTTTTGGGTTTTAGGCTTCTCAAATATAATTCATTATGAGTCAAGTTGTTGTACTTCAACATAAAGATTCACATTACAAATTATTTGTTGAAATTGTTATTGAAATAAAATGTCTTTAATCAAGGACGTAGCTAGTTAAGGGGGCATCGAGGATATTTGCCGCCCCCTCCTCAAAGAAAATTATAGAATATGAAATATAAATTAGGGATGAAATGTTTTAATAAAACTTTTATTTTGGTTTTGTTATGAGAATTGAATGAAAATTAAAAAATCAATGTATTTAAGTCTTTTCAAATCCAAGACAGTACAACTATGTCGCGTTAGCTATTCACATAGTTTGCCGGTCCTTTCGGCACAATGAATCATTAATTTTACTGATTATAATAACCTATGTATATGGATCAAATATTACGATAACTGCTCAAGGACAAAATAAATGCGTTCTATTCAAATACAGCAACGTTATTAGAAATTTAATATGTATTAAACAGACCACGTTATTCAAAAAGCCAACAATACAATTATCAGAAAGAAAAGAAAGAAAATTTGCAAAATAGGCCATGATATTATATTTATAACATTGAAAAATATGAAAAAAAAGATTGATAAAGATATTCGATATTTGAACACCAAAGAATTACGTGAAGTGTGATGTGAAACAATGTAAAATCAGCGGTGTGAAATATCTTTTCCTTTCCTTATGTATAAAATACATGTTCTTTTATAGAGTAATGAAACATTATTTGTATGTATCAGCTACTATAACTGTCAAATTTAATTCCAATCAAAGCTTTTTAAGTTATGATTTGCTTTTGAAAATTTTTATTTTTACTTTCAGCTAGATCTTACTAAAGAGCACTCATGTCCAAAAATGGTCTACAAATGGTCTACAAAAACAAATAGTCTACTCTACAACAATTGCATAAGTCGACCATCTTCGTCAGCAGATAATTCGAGGGTGCAATTACATAGATGGAAACAGCGACTTACTTGATAAAGTTTATGGAAATTTTAAACATCGACTGGAATTGTGCATCAATGCAAATGGAGAAAATTTTGAGCATTTGTGATTGCACCAGCATGTACAACTTGTTTCTTAGTTCATTAGTTAAGTTTAGTTTTAATAAAATAACGTTTATTATTATCAGAATTGTTTTAAATTCTTTGGTGCGCGACTAATCGCTCACCCTGTTTAGTTTGTTTAGTTCAGAATCATAAGTCATTTAGCAATCCAAATATTTATTGAAATCAATATATGTCAGATGTATCTAGGAATATATAAATATATTAAAAACGGCACTTTCTCTTTTTATTTAATTTTACTTAATATGTTCATTAAAGATTTTTATAAAAATTAAAAACATTTGAAATTTAAAATAATCATTTTTTTATTTACCACAAATTAAATCTATTCTATTTTTTAATATCTAAGTAAAAAGTCAAATATTCGAAATTTAAAAATAATAATTTAACAACAGCTAAATTTATACTAATTTTAAAATATACGTTAAAATATTTATCAATTTATATAAAATCTTTTAATCTAATTTATTTTGTTTCAAATTTAATTTACTTCAAATTTTAATTTATTTAGTTTAAGACTAATTATGCTTAAAAATCCTCTCATCTCCCTTTAATAAATCAATCTTTCATTGTCGTCTTGTATCGAATATCGCCCACCATTTATTTTCTGAACCACTCTGCAATGGGCCTTCGTATCTGTCTTTATCTTTGGACCTTGCTTCTACTTTTACTATTATCGAATCTTCTATTTTAAACTCTCTTCTTATGTTTTATTTTCAATGTCATGATGTACCGGTTTATTATTGTACCTTCATTCTCTGTATATTTTCCTCCCAAATACCATATCAGCCGAACTTTTCCCAATTGATTTTTGCATTCAATGTGAATTTAATTTTTAGCAATATATCTGACCAACTAGTTCGAGAACATACTTTTAATGATGCGTTTACAAATTCTCTTATTGTCCTGAATTGTCTTTCAACTTTTCCATTTGTATTATGATGAAACGGACTCGAAAAACATCTTGTGATTCCCATTAATTCTTTGAAATTCTTTATAACCTTCAACTGAAACGCTTTTCCACACATATATATATATATATATATATATATATATATATATATATAGTGCGTCTGCATTTGCGTGATTCACCCCCTATCTATACTCCATTTTAATGTCTAAACTACTGAGATAGTTTACCCACGTCTGAAATTGCGCAGTTCCTTCCAAAGTTCTGGCTTATTTAGTATAGTCTGATAAACCTTCTATACTTAAAACGCCTTTAAGATTCTTTATACATTTCGGCTTCTAAAATGACTTATTTGATTTTAATTGTGACGGACTTGTTTTTATGCCTATCCTTGTTAATAGTATGTGATATTTATTTGGGTGAATTCTCGAACCCGTTCTTCTATTTCTTTTTAGTACCTCATTCAGAACCGCATAATGTTGCTCTTTTTTTGTCTCAGGGAATATTAAAATATCATTCACATAAATCACTGTCCCTTTAACGTTGCTTTTCCCATTAACTCCTGAAAACGGTCATGGATCCGCAGCTATTCTAAACAGCATCCTGTTTTAACAATAGTGGCCTGTCGTATTTGAAAATGCTGCCTTTTCTTTTGAATTTCTTCCAGCTCTACTTAGTGAAACGCATTTCCCAGGTCTATTGAAGTAAAATGCTTTGCTACTTTTAATCTATCTAATATTTCCGCTATATTTGGAATTGGACACGCTTGTCTATCTGTAACTATTTTTTAGCTGTCTGATATGAATGGATGTCTTGTTTCTCTTTCTTCCAAACTTTATAACTTTTCAATGGATAAATTTATAGTTGCATTTAGATATTCATATGAAGGAGCAAAGGGCGTGCTATAAGGAAATTGCTCAGAATTTGATGAAGTCCGAAGAACCTGGCTGGTAAGGGGTACAAAGCGGTCAATGTATGAAATTTTCAGTTATTTTTTAAACAAATTTAACAAGTTAGAATAGTTTAATTCATGGAAGTGAATAGTTTTCGAATTTTATTTATATTTTTTTGGTTTAATCAAATTTTTGAAACTTAAAAATGAGCTGTAACATCTTTGTTAATCTTGCAAATAAACGGCATTGTCTTTGTTAAATATGCACATGAACTGTATTAGCTTTGTGAATCAGACACTCCGCAATATAACAAACAAATAATATGATTAATACATTTATTATTAACATAAACCATTACATTACTGCTTGTACAGCTTTTTTAGTTTTCCAAATTAGAGCCAATCAATTTTCTGGATCGAATTTTTAATCTTGAATGATTGAATCAACGTACCATTATTCATCTGTAAAATGGATTTCACGAAGTGCCGACCAATATCTTTATAATTAATAATTATATTGTTTCCATAATTTAAATTTAAATTCATTTGGTTGAATATTTTATTTAATGAATAAAACTCTTCGTTTGAGATTGATGTCATCATATATCAAAAATTCATCTTTATTAATTTTATTAGGAACGAATGATGGTCAATCCCATTTTATTTGTTGACTAAAGCGCAAAAGAAGGTATCGATCTGTATATGGAAAGTGCACAAGTGGGATTACATGGTATGTGCGAAGATCAATCTTTTTTTATTTTTGGACTGACTTTAGTCAATCGCATTCAGCATCAGTATCCTATATATTGTTTGTACAAAAATAACATCGTCAGTACAACATGTAATCGTAGAATGATCCATGCAACTTAATTCTTTGACATTTATTCCGGTTGTTTCATACATTTTTAATAACGCAACATCTGGAGCACAATACTTCAAAGAATTGTTCAAATTTGGATAGAAATCTTGATTTTATCAATCAATACTTTAGGCATAATTTTTAAACAAAATTTACAAATTTAAAACAAAAACTATTATGCTAAATTATTCAAATTAATACATTGCCCAACATTAGTAGCTATAACAAGACTAACGATGTCCTTATTCATCACACACTCTTACCCAGCCATACTCACGTGCATACGAACATCCGCACACACTCCAATATGCATTACACAATCATACACCAACATACCTATCAACCGAGCTCGTGTTGGGGTCGTATAATTTCCTCAAGGATAGTTTAATTCTTACCTATGCACCATTACATCCAAACTAATCAACACTCCCAACTCAATACACTCTATTTTAATCCTTGATTCTCAGGTAGGTACTTCTTCCTATTACACCCGTTTGCACTGAATAAACGCCTCTATAATATGGGTTGGTATGTACAACCAATTATAGATGCGTCATTCTATATGAATTTTTTTGAAATGCATGTAACTACTCATGTACATATGCAATTAGTTTAACTACTATTTATTGATTTATTTATTTATTAGCTATTTTATTTAGCTATTTTAACTAATTGTATTTAGCCATTTTAGAAATGGCTTTCAAGTAAATTTTTTTTTTAAAGTAAACTTTAAGGCTTGAATTGATCCATATAGATATGAGATCATTATTCAAGTTCTTAAATAATACTTTTTATCAACATTTTTTATTATAAATTATTTTTAATTAATTTTTCAAGAGTTTTAGATGTTATTATTATTATTTGGAATTATTTTAATATAATCTGAGTTTTATTATTATTTTATTAAGTAATTAAGTAAGAAATACAAAAATGTTGTCAAATTCTGAAATTCTATAGAAATATTAATTTTTAAATTTAAATTAATAAAATTTACGATTTTCTAGTTTTTCCCAACATCGGACGGGAAAGTTGAGATTTCAGGGCAATGTGAAATACTAAAAAACTATTAAATTTATTAAAAATTTAAGATAAATCTTACGAACTATAGAACTCAAATTTGAGTTTTCGGAATTTTCGTTAAAATTTTTCATTTATTTTTTTCTAAAAAATTCTAAAAATGTCTGTAAGTGATTTATTATAGTGCGTTTATTCATTTCAATGAATATATATATATATATATATATATCGTAAGTGCATGCATTTTTTACTGTGTTGTGTTTGCGTGTGTCAGTTTATTTTTCTACCACTTTCTCACTTTTTAGATTAAATGCGTTTATTCATTGCAACGATAAAAATCAACACACAGGTAAGTTTGTATGTTTATATAATATACACATATTGATTTTTTGTTTTATATTATAGGTGTGTTTATTGAGTGCAAACGGGTGTATTATGCCCATCCCAGGTTTTAAGTGTTTCCTTATTGACGTGGTAACTACATTGAATCTACTTTAAGTAAAATTCGACCTTTAATATATTATTTTCTAAATTGTAAGTCAACTACATTATCAAATTCAAAGCAATTTTAAAATTAATAATAATATTAAATTTTATGATTAAATTTTATAATATGAAGTTTCATTATTAAGCTATATAATATTCAATTTCAGTATTAAATTATATAGTATTAAATTTTATTATTAACTTATATTATATCAAATTTTATTGGTAAGTTAGACAATATTAAATTTGAACCCTTATAATTCCCATTGTTTGAATCTCTTAACTATATTTTAAAATACAACCAGTGGTTTTAAATTTTAATTAAATATTTATTTTCAGGTATTAAATTTTAGGTTGCAAGAGCGGGCTCTGCCAATGACGATTCATTGGCTCTAATTTTGGGCCCAATGTTTACCCTCTGGCATAGTTGCTTGCACGACTTACCTTTCGTCATCTTTCCCTCTTATTTTGAGGATTTATAATTTTATAAATTCTGTCATTTTAGGATTTTTAGTTAACGAAGCCTTGGATGAGAATTCAATTCAATATTTTTGATATATATTTTATTAAATTTGCCACCGTGATAGATATGGGCATTTCCAGAACATTCCATACTATTTTGCAATATTTTAGTATATAATTCTTATTTTATGCGCTTTTTTGTTATTTCTTTTTTATAATTTTGTTATTTTAAAACTTAGTTGTTTGTTTTTTTAATTTTGTTAGGTTTTTTGGTGGCCATGATGAATTTCGCCGTTTTGATGGGTTGTACTGGGTTTTTATTTGTTTTCTATTATTATTTGATCTTTAGATTATTTTTCAATTCTTATTTTTATGGAAATTTCTCTGATTTCTGTTCTTATTTTGCTTTATTGCCCTGATTCGAATTTTTATATTGTTGTTATGTGTTCTGGTGTATTTGAGTAAATTTTTTCTCATAAATAATTATGAAATTTGAGTTGAAAAATTTAATTTGGAGACTTTTTAAAACTTGGGGAAATTATTTTTGGGACATTTTAATTTTGGGAAAATTTGAGTTGAGAAGATTTTTTCTGTAAATATCTTTGTATATTTAATAAGAATATACGGCTGATTTTTTATAATAAAGGGGTGTTTTTAAAAAATTAATATATTTATCTTAATAATTATACAGAATTTAAAAAATTCCTGCTTTGTTTAGTTTTTTATGAAAAATAATGAAATTTAACAAAAATGGTAAATATGTTTCAAAAACCATGTATTTTAAATGTATAATTAACAATATTAAATATCATGGCTATTCTAATAAAAGAAAAAACTTTATAATTACTATTTAAAATTAATGTTTTTAAAAAAATATGAAACTATTAATAAGTAAATTGGTAATTTTTTTAAAATTCATTTAAAATTTAAGGATTATTAAAAAAATTATTTCTTTTTAAAATGAATTATTTAATTTACATAAATCAATAAACTTAAGAAATAGTGAAAAGTTAAATTATAAAATTATTATAAAAAATGTTATTTTATCAGAATATAAAAATAATTAAAAACTTAATGTAAATTAAATATAAATTAATTAACAATATAAATTCAATTAAATATTGATATATTTTTTAAAATATTTATTAAATTATTAATTTTTCATGATCATTCTAAAAAAAGAAAAAACTTTATAATTACTATTTAAAATTATAATGTTTTTAAAAAAATATGAAACTATTAATAAGTAAATTTGTATTTTTTTTTAATTTATTTAAAATTTAAAGATTATTAAAAATTTTATTTCTTTTTAAAATTAATTATTTAATTTACATAAAAAAATTAGGAAATAGTGAAAAAATTAAAAAAGAAAATTAATAGAAAAAATGTGAATTTATTAGAATATAAAAATAATTAATAAATTAATATAAATTAAATATAAATTAAATATAAATTAATTAATAATATAAATTCAATTAAAGATTGATATATTTTTAAAAGTATTTATTAAATTATTTATTTGTGTATTTTAAGCCAATAGAATTTGGAAAAATAGATGAAAATAAATAATTTTGGTTTATGATATGATTAGTAAAAGCATTGACATAAATGCCGAGATTTACAGCTATTAAAAAGTTGAATGTGTTGGAAAGATTACGAAATGGAGAAAGTCCTTCTCTATTATGTACAGAATTGAACATTACACTCAAAACTCTTAAAAATTGGAAATCTATCGAAAAAAAATTAACTCAAATAAATCAAATTAAACAAATAAATCAAACAAATAAAAAAAATTTGACGAGTAAAGCTGGAACCGAAAAACCGTCCAAGCTAAATAAACTTTCTCGAAAAAGAAATCCTGAAAATAATATTATTTCTAACCCAAAAAGGCCTAAGCTTTCCTTAGGTGATAATGAGCCAATAAAAATCACAAAAATTATAAGAAAAGATAAGCCAAATATCGCTCGGAAAGACATCACACCTTCGAAAGTCATTACTAAAAACGCCTTCGATTTCACGGATTCAGAATCAGAATCAGAATTAAATATGTGTGATAATGAAAGCAAAATAGAAAGTCAACTAAATGTTAGTCGGAAAAGCTTCACACTTTCGAAAGCGCTTACTGCCAATTCTTTTGATGACAATACATTCAATCTTTTTGGTTCGGATACTGAATCAGAATCAGACAACAATATAAATGAAAGAAAAAGTCAGCCAAAGGAGATTCAGAAAGATTTGACACCTTTGAAAGTCACTACTGACAACATCTTCAATCTTTCTGATTCAGATTCGGAATCAGAATCAGATAATAATAGAAGAGAGATAAATAATAAAGGTTTTATGCCTTCGAAAGTGATAACTGACAATAATATAAATAAAAGAAAACCCCAGTCAAATGTGAATCAGAAAGATTGTACACCTTTGAAAGTCACTACTGACAACACTTTCAATCTTTCTGATTCAGATTCGGAATCAGAATCAGATAATGATAAAAGTAAAAGAAAAAGTCAGCCAAATGAAAACCAGAAAGACTGTAATCCTTTGAAAATGACTATTGACAATACTTTCAATCCTTTGAATTCGGATTCAAAATCAGAATTAGATAATAAAAGAAGTGAGATTAATAATAAAGGTTTTTCGACTTCGAAAGTGATAAATGACAATACATTCAATCCCTTTGATTTGGATACTGAATCAGAATCAGAAAATGAAAGAAAAAGTCAGCCAAAGGGGATTCAGAAAGATTTGACACCTTTGAAAGTCACTACTGACAACATCTTCAATCTTTCTGATTCAGATTCGGAATCAGAATCAGATAATAATAGAAGTGAGATAAATAATACAGGTTTTACGCCTTCGAAAGAGATAAATGACAATACATTTAATCTTTTTGGTTCGGATACTGAATCAGAATCAGACAACAATATAAATGAAAGAAAAAGTCAGCCAAATGGGATTCAGAGAGATTTGACACATTTGAAAGTCACTACTGACAACACCTTCAATCTTTCTGATTCAGATTCAGAATCAGAATCAGATAATAATAGAAGTGAAATAAATAATAAAGGTTTTATGCCTTCGAAAGTGATAAATGACAATACCTTCAATCTTTTTGATTTGGATACTGAATCAGAATCAGACAACAATATAAATGAAAGAAAAAGTCAGCCAAACGGGAGTCATAAAGATTTGACACCTTTGAAAGTCACTACTGACAACACCTTCAATCTTTCTGATTCAGATTCAGATTCAGAATCAGAATCAGATAATAATAGAAGTGAAATAAATAATAAAGGTTTTACCCCTTCGAAAGTGATAACTGAAAATAATATAAATAAAAGAAAATCTCAGTCAAATGTGAGTCAGAAAGATTTGACACCTTTGAAAGTCACTACTGACAACACCTTCAATCTTTCTGATTCAGATTCGGAATCAGAATCAGATAATAAAGGTTTTATGCCTTCGAAAGTGATAAATGACAATACCTTCAATCTTTTTGATTTGGATACTGAATCAGAATCAGACAACAATATAAATGAAAGAAAAAGTCAGCCAAACGGGAGTCATAAAGATTTGACACCTTTGAAAGTCACTACTGACAACACCTTCAATCTTTCTGATTCAGATTCAGATTCAGAATCAGAATCAGATAATAATAGAAGTGAAATAAATAATAAAGGTTTTACCCCTTCGAAAGTGATAACTGAAAATAATATAAATAAAAGAAAATCTCAGTCAAATGTGAGTCAGAAAGATTTGACACCTTTGAAAGTCACTACTGACAACATCTTCAATCTTTCTGATTCAGATTCGGAATCAGAATCAGATAATAATAAAAGTAAAAGAAAAAGTCAGCCAAATGAAAACCAGAAAGACTGTAATCCTTTGAAAATGACTATTGACAATACTTTCAATCCTTTGAAGTCGGATTCAAAATCAGAATTAGATAATAAAAGAAGTGAGATTAATAATAAAGGTTTTACGCCTTCGAAAGAGATAAATGACAATACATTCAATCTTTTTGGTTCGGATACTGAATCAGAATCAGACAACAATATAAATGAAAGAAAAAGTCAGCCAAATGGGAGTTTGAAAGATTTGACACATTTGAAAGTCACTACCGACAAAAACTTCAATCTTTCTGATTCAGATTCGGAATCAAAATCAGATGATAGAAGTGAGATAAATAATAAAGGTTTTATGCCTTCGAAAGAGATAACTGACAATATCTTCAATCTTTCAAAATCGAATTCGAAATCAGAATCAGATAATAATATAAGTGAAAGAAGTCATCATACTTTGAGTCATGAAGGTTTTACATCTTCAAAAATGGCTTCTGAAAACAGTTTAATTGATATCAGTACTAGTGACGGTACCTTATTTACAATTGACTCGGAATTAACTGGAAAAATCGCCTTGCCTGAAAAATACCGAAATTTAAACAATAGAATTTCACTTGGACAAAAGCAAAAATTAATAGACAAATCATTACAATTTGCAGATTTCCTAAGCCAAGACAAAAATATGTTCAGTGAATCTTTAAAGCAATTTAACAATTCAAAATATTTAAAACTTGTAGATTTTATAATAAAGATATAATAATAATTTTTTATTCTTTATTTTTCAATTGTGGTGTTATAAAGTGGTTGAGTTGACAATTATTAATTTTTTGATGAAAATCAACATTTTTGTTAAATTTAGACATTTAAAAAAGGTTTTTCTACTGATTGTAATTAAAATTATTTTTTTAAATTTTAAATTACTTATTTAGACCATAATTTACTTTAATTTAACCATTTATTTACTTTATTTAACTTTTGTTTACCAAATATTACTTTAATATACTCATTTATCCTTAATTTACTTATTAGTCCTTGTATTACTTAATTTAACATTTTATAACATACCGTATATACTCGTGTATAAGCCGAGAAATTTTGGGCAATTTTTTAAGCTAATTAGGCTTATATACTTATTAGGCTATTATTATTACTAATTATATATTACTAATTATATTACTAATTAGGCTTATATATTTAGGCTTATATACGGGTACTTGATTTTGGACAAAAAATTGACTATCGGCTTATACACGAGTATATACGGTAATTTACTTAATGATGTGAATGATATGTAGTGAATGAATAATTGACAAAGATTTCCATCTAAAATTAACATTGAAAATTATTTCATAAAAATGTTCATTAAATTATTCTAACTTTTTGTTAATAAATTTAAAAATCTTACTTTAATTTACTTATTTCATTACTTTAATTTAATTATTTAACTTTAATTTCAAAACTTTAGACCATTGATTACTTTAATTTAAAAATTTGAACCTTAATTAACTCATTTAGACCACAATTTACTTTAATTTTAAATTTGAACCTTAATTGACTCATTTGAACCCATTGATTACTTTTATTCAATTATTAGACCCATAATTTACTTTAATTTAAAATTTGAACCTAAATTTACTCATTTGAGCCCAATAATTACTTTAAATTAATTAGTTAAATCCATCTTTAAATTTGCAGCAAAAATCTTGAACTAACAATATATATTTAATCAAAGAATTTATAAATAACAAGTTTTAATTAATTCACAAAACCGCCAATTCCAAATTATTTAAACAAAAAAATATCTAACTCTCCCCTTCTTAAGAATTTTTCCACTTCTTCAGCCACTTGATTCTTCTTTCTTTCGTTCCTTCTTGTGAATGTAGTTCGACTCGATGAGGTGATAGAAATCTGGCGATTTTATATGGGCCATCGTATTGCATTCCATCCTTGTGCCTATTCTGCGGCTCTTTACGTACGAGTACCTCCTCCCCCACCTCGAAAACACGAGTGCCCCTCTTTGTCTTATCCATAGCTCTCATAGTGTCTGCGGCTTTACTCGAGTTAAATCTCGCGTCTTCGATTCTTTCGCTTCTTGATATCTCGGCTTGTTTCAGGTTATAGTGTAGGTTAACACTCCGTCCATAAATTATCTCAAATGGTGATAAACCTGTAGCACTTTGTCGACTGCTATTTATAGTGAACTCTATTCTGGGTAGAAGTTCGTGCCAGTTTCTCTCTTCACATCCGCCTGCCAATGTTGCTGTAATAAGATCTCTTATCGTTCGTATGGCTCTTTCGGCTAAACCATTTGATTGGTGCTGGTAAGGTGAGCTGAATTCCTGTTTGATTCCAAGTTTCTGTAGTTTCTGTCTTAGGAAATTCCCTTCGAAATTTCGGCCTCTATCTGTTAAAATGCTCTTCGGTTTTCCAAATCGATAGATCCAACTATTAAGTATTGTTTTGAAAATGGTCCCTTCGTCTTGCTTTGTGATTGCAGTTAAAGAAATCAGTTTGCTAAAACGGTCCACCATTACTACCATATATTTTTTATGGCGTTTATTTCCATGTAAGCCACATCTATAACAATCTGTTCTAGGAATTCAGAGCTATATCTAGGAATAAATGTTTCCTTGGTTCTTGTCTGATCGATCTTTCTCTTAGCGCAGATCTCGCAACATCGTAAACAGAGTTGGATTGTTTCTTGCATTTTCGGCCAATAAAATATCTTTTCCATATAATGAAATAATTTCTTAACTCCAATGTGACATAGTTCTTCATGTAGCGTTGTTGTTAACAGGCCTGCAAATGTTTCTGGGACTAACATTAAGATATTTTTGTTCTTTTCTACTGTTATTAATCCTCCATCAATTCGTGTATTTTTTACGTTAAAAGGAAAACAATTCTTTTTCTCCCGTGTACATCCATTTTCCAATATCTCTCGCAGCTCTCGAAACCGAATGTCCTTTTGTTGTTGTTCCCATACTTTTTCCATAGCTTCTGTTCTTTGGATAGTATATATATATATAATCTTTGATTTTCCTTCCTTAGCTTCTTCATGTCTTGTTTGACACTGGGTGCAAACCATACTTTTTAATCTTGATAGTCCATCTGCATTCGAGTGTTCTTCGCCTTTCCGATATTTTAGTTCAAAATCATATTCCGACAGGTTAGCTAACCATGTTTGGAACTGCGGACTGATTGGCGTTTTTGTAGTGTTCATGAAAACCAATGCCTTGTGGTCGGTGCGAATTATGAATTTTTTCCCGTACAGATATTCTCTAAAATGCATGACGTATTCATGTACGGCGAGCAGTTCTTTCCCGGTTACACAGTATCCCTTTTCATGTGATGACATGTCTCGAGCCATAGGCTATGACAGATTCTTCTCCATCTTCTGTAATTTGACTCAAAACTGCACCAATGGCTCCGAAACTAGCATCTGTATCTAAGATAAAAGTCCTATCTTCTCTTGGAAAATCAAGGATAGGTGCTTCACACAACCGTCTCTTCAGAGTTTGGAAGCTCTCATTGCATTCTTTAGTCCAATTTATATCTTTATCGCATCCAGATGTTGCAGCGTATAATGGTTCGGCGATTTTGGCATAGTCTTTGATAAATCTTCTATAGTAGTTCGTTAATCCGAGAAATGATCTCAATTGTTTTGAACATTTTGGTACTTCTGCTTTCTCGATCTCTTCCACTTTCTTCCTGTTTGTCTGGATACCCTTCTCGTTAATTGTGTGACCAAGGAAACACAATTCTGTTTTATTGAATTTGCATTTTTCTGGATTTATCTTCAGTTCTGCCATTTGAATTCTTCTGAATATTTCTCTTAATAGCTCATCGTGGTCTTTTTGACTTTTACGATATATCAAGATATCATCTAGATAAACTACTATTCCCTTGAATAGCATTCCTTCTAGTACTGTGTGCATCAGTCTCTGGAATGTCGCAGGAGCTGTTGCTAAGCCGAACGGTAGTCTATTGAAGCAAAATTTTCCTTCTCTTGTACTGAATGCAGTCATTTCTTGAATTTCTGGAGCCAACTCCACTTGATAATACGCCTGACCTAAACCGATTGACGAAAATATTTTTGCATTCGCGAGACAGTCTAGTAAGAATTTGGTGTTAGGCATAGGAAATGACTCTTTTTCTGTTATTGAATTTAATCCACGATAATCTACACACATCCTGATAAATCCATCTTTCTTCCCTACTATTACTAACGGGGCATTCCAAGAACTCTTGCAACACCGAATAACATTTGCTTTCATTAACTCTTTTATCAGTTCTTCAATCCTTTTCTCCGTGCATTGGTTGACGTCGAGGATGTTGCATTATTGGGCCTCCTGTTATCCGCATCTCATGTCGAACTAGGTTTGTAAATCCCAGATCGAATTTCGATGCCATAAAAATTCCGCCGTATTCCCTGATCATTCCTTCAATATCTTTATTATTCTCACCTCCCATCGCCACTAGTGCTTTATTTATTCTTTCTTCATCAGTGTAAATTTTGTTTATCAATGACGTTTCTATATTATTGATTTTCACTAACTTTACTCCAAACTCTTTCATTGTATCAATGCCCCCTATGAATTCGGGTTTGATCTCTTTTACCACTACTACTGTGATTATTTTGGTCTTCTGATTCCATGTGGCCGGTATAGTCATGTATCTTATTGCTTCTTCACCTCCAGTTGAAAAAACTCCGCACAATAATATCATACTACGTTTAAGTTCTGGTTTGCCTATTTTCTCCCACAAACTCTTGCTCATGACTGTTACTGATGCTCCAGAATCCCATAACATCTCTGTTTCGGCATTATTCAACATTATTTTACTCCAATTTCTTCCATCTTTCGTCTGGTAACATCTCTTCTTCTGCCTCGTCTCTTCGTTGTTCATTTCTTATTTCACAATTTATTGTCTTGACTCCACCGACGAAATGAAACCCATGGAGTCGCTGATGTTTTTTCCGTCTTCTCTCAATATAGTATATTTTTCAGGGACATTGTATCTATCTTTCATGTCGCTGTGAGCAGTTCTGAAATCCTGGCTGTTCTCGGTGTAATCTCTTGTTTCAGATTTTGAATATTCTTCTTCTATGCACGCTATTCTTTGATATCGGTGTGGAACATCTTTCCGTAACGAAAAACAATCTCGGAACCCGTGTCCTTCCTTGCCACATATCAGGCATTTATTTCCCAGTGGACACTCATACCTTCTATGTCCCCTTTCACCACAGCAAAAAGAATCACCTACCGTTAATTTTGGGACCGATGCTTGTGGTAGTCCCCTACTTTCGTTGTACAGCCTCCTTGCAATATTCTTCATGGATATTGTTGGCAGCTTCCTTTCTGAGCTATTCAGGATTCTCGTATTTTTCAAGAATTGTTCTCTTGGAGATTGTTCGCGACGACCATGGTTATTTCCTTCGTATTGTATTGGTCAACGTATAGGATGTTCGTCTCTTCTTTATCTGTGGTGACTAAATGGCTCTTCTGATAGTCTTCTTTGTGATGATGTAGGCATGGGATCTTGGGTATTCTTTTGAATTCTCATCTTTCATCCCTCAGTCACGGTAGCGTATGTTCTTTGACCGATTGCTTTAATAAAATCTGTTTTATGGTTTCCATTTTTGTTACTTTCAAAAATTTTCGCCAATGATCTCGTTTCTTCAATTTTTGTTTCTGGTTTCGTCAATAGTATCTCCCTCAGTTTCGCATCGCGTGCTTTATTTGCGATGAGGTCTTGAACAATATCTTCTTCTGATCGTCCTGAATTTACAACTTCAGCTAAAGCTTTTCTTAGCCGTATCTCAAAAGCTGCAAACCTTTCATCATCTTCCTGTTCCATAACTGCCTATTCTCTGATTTTGTCAATTATTGATTTTGTAATTGTGAACGTATTTAAGAACCACGCTTTGGCTTTTACATCTGTTGTTTCTTTTTCTCTGACGTTTCCCCACAATGTCTTTGCTTCTGCCACTAATAACACATCGAAAGTGCTTGTCAATCGCTGTCCATTTGTCAGCAACCATTCTTCTATATCCCTGATCCATTCTACGGCTTCTTTTAAACCTCGTCCATCATATCGTCTGATGTTCAGCATGTCTTGGCATGATTTCGGGAGGCATTCCATTAGCGATTTTGTCGATTTCGAAATGGCGTTGATATTTTGATTTTCGGCGTGGTCGCCAGTTAAATCCATCTTTAAATTTGCAGCAAAAATCTTGAACTAACAATATATATTTAATCAAAGAATTTATAAATAACAAGTTTTAATTAATTCACAAAACCGCCAATTCCAAATAATTTAAACAAAAAGATATCTAACTTAAATATTTAGACCTTAATTTACTTAAATTTTAAAATTTGAGCCCATTGATTACTTTAATTTAAAATTTTAGACCATAATTTACTGTAATTTAATTTTTTAGAACCTTAATTTACTTTAATTCAAAAATCTGAGACCATAATTTACTGTATTTCAATTTTTAGACCCATAATTTACCATGCTTTTTTAGTGTAGACCCTTTTTTGTATTGAATATCCCAGGACCAAGGTGACCCACCTTAATTTACTTTGAAAATTCTATGCTTTTTTGATATTTGTATTAAAAATCTCAGGACCAAGGAGACCCACCCAAATAATACTAGCTTATTATTGGCTTTTTTAGTGTAGACCCCACTTTTTTGTATTGAAAATATCCTGAGACCTTAAATTACCATGCTCTATTAGTGATAATCGGATTTTGTATTAAAAATCCCAAAACCAAGGAGACCCCCTCACTATAGTCTGAAAAATCCTGGCATTTTTTTCAACAGGGCCTATCTAAATGTATTGAAAAAAAACATGTGAGCTCCTTCAATGGCCTTTTTTCTATAGGGCCTATCTAAATGTATTGAAAAAAATAAGCGTAGCTCCCTGGAGCAATTACGTAATGAAAAAGCAGAAATAAATTTAGTAACTCTATTATAGGTTTTGTGAAGGTGATAGAAAAATAACTGAACACACCAACACAAAACACATAATGAAAAATGCATGCAAAATTCTTATATAAGTTTTTTGTTCCGAAATAAATAACTGTTAACATATTGTTAAAATATAATTATTTTTTAAATTATTAAAAAATGCAAAAAAATACTTTTAATTTAAGCTTTACCTTGAGCTTTAGAGAAAAAGAAGAAAATACAATGTAAGTTTTATTCATTAAATTACAAAACATTAAAATATTGAAGGTCCTTCGAGATCCTTTGATTTACAGAAAGAAATTCGCAAATCGTAAATTTAAATCAATTATTTTAATAAATTAATATTTTCATAGATATACAGAAAATAACAAAATACGGCTTATTAATGCCTTTGAAAATGGGGACAATTACCAAGAATTTGGAAGATTGCATTAAAAAAATAAATGTATTCGGTGATTAGTTTATTTATTTAGTTAAAAATATATCTAACTTACATTTTAACGAAATAATTCCAGATAAATGCATAAAATATCATATAATTCCTAAAAAACACCTGAAATTTAATTATTAATGTTATATTATAAATGCTGACTAACAGTAATATTTAAGAACTTGAATAATGATCTCATAATTATATAAAATCAAAATTCAAGTCTTAAAAGTTACTTGAAATTAAAAAAATTGCCAGAAAACCATTTTTAATAAATTGAAATTGAAATAACTTCATTTTCACGTAAATGGTGACTCACCTCAACTGGTGTGCACACCAACGTGAATTATACACCAACCGGCAATTGATAATCATCAAATGGCCATTGATTTGCAAATTTAATAATATAAATATTAACTTACCTATAATAAATGTGTGTGTGTCATAGCCAGAAGGGCCATTGAATTAGCTAGGTGACATTAAATTAGCTATTACACTATAGAAAGATAGAAAAAATCACTGTTGGAAGAAAAATAAATAAATACATACATACACGGTTCACAAAATTTCTATAATAAAAAATACACACTATAGGACATTGATTTATCATGCGGACATTCAATTAGCTAAAAATTTTCAATTTAAAATTAATTATAAAAAAATATACGAGAATATGTCAGAAACTTCATCAGAATCCACCATTTCATTTCAAGAAATTCATAAATGAATGCTTTTCAATACATGGACGAACAAGAGATTCGGTAGATCACGAGTAGGCAATAATATTTATAACAATATACCAACAAATCTAGGTCTCAATATCCAAAGATGAGCTAATCCATTTACAATAATATATCTTCATTGACTATTCAAATAGAAAAGTTGCCATATAATCCATTTTTGAACCCCATCGAAAGTGTTGAGCAAAATTAAAAATGGGGAAAGGACTAAAGTTTCTTCGGCTGATGGATTTACCAGACAGATTTACCTTCAATGAATGATTTACTGCAATATCCCAAGCAGTTAACGAGGAACTTCGAAAACCAGATCATAATAATTTCAAAAATCATATTAATAATCATATTAAAGATTCTTCCCTAAATACTTGATATTTTAGGTGAACTATGAAAAATTTAATGTATATTATAATAAATAAATAAATATCTTACTTCTTTATTCATTTTTTTAACAAAAAATCTTAAAATTAACTAAAATCCAAAACAAAGCCTATTTGACATAGCTAAATGAATGTCTCATTTATGATAATCAAATGCGCTTTGGTGTAGAAGTTATTAAATTTCGGAATTGGGTGTAGACAATGTTAACTTTCGCAAACGGGTGTATTGAACGGGGGAAGCAATATTTTCTACCGATATTTTAATAATATCCACACATACATATTTGAATGACATGGTCTCAAGGAAAATATTTAATTTCTGATTCACATCAGATGTTTATATTTCTTTTTGCATACGATCAGCAATACCAGGGTGCATTGTATTGCTATATAACTCTTTACTAATATCCACATCGTATTTCCTAATTCTAAGTGACTACCGGTTTCTATTCACAAGACATCTAAATATTTCATTTCCTAATAATTTTACCATCTGGTAGTTCTTAACTCATTTCAAGTAACAATGAAAAAGCAGTAATTTGCATTACTTGTTCAAAATCAAGAGCAATGTAACACAGTTTTTCTTTAATATCTCAAACAATTTCTGTTTCGCCAGTAGTTGTAAAACTGCCTTAATTTTCATTAGATAATCAGTTAAATCTCTTCCGGATAAATCAATTTTACAAATACCATGAGGTAGAGCATATATCCTTTGTATGTTCTTCATAAAGCAGAAAGCGATAGAACAGCTTATATTAATAATCATTCCAAATTATCCTGATGTTACCAAAAAGATCTCTCACTGAGCAGAACAACAGTACACAGACGAGTTTTTGAACTTGCAGAAGATATTTCTTCAAAATTAAAGGAGCAATCGCAAAAGGTTTTGTATTTTTCCATTGCCGCAGATGAATCAACCGATATTTCATCAACAGCACAATTGATGATTTTTTTTCGGGGTATAACTGATATTTTTGAAGTTATTGTAGAAATGCGTGCGTAAATTCGATGAAGGAACAACCTTTTAGTACCGAAGAGCACATTCCAAATTATCGATGGTGTAACGGGTACCATTTATTTAAGCCTTAAATATTAATTTATTGGAAGCCTGCAAGGATGCCAATTTAAATTTAAACATTAAACATTGTACCAGAAAAATAATGATGAAAAATGGCTAAGTGAATTAGCATTTCTGGTGGACGTCACAACTCATTTAAACTCCGTAAATTTGAAACTTCAAGGAAAAGGTCAATTTATATCAGATATGGCTAATCATGTGGAATCTTTCGGGATTAAATTCCAATTATTCCAAACACAACTTTTGAATGGTCAATGTTTTCATTTCCCAAATTGCCAAAGTTTTATTAAAAATAAAATATATAGTTGACTTTATGCTACAAAGATTGGAAAATTAATAGAAATTTTTGAGAAAATATTCGAGGATTTTTTTCAATAAATCCAGGAGAAGCTAGTCCTCATCTATAATTGGGATTATTTATATGATACGGCGGGACGTTACGCATCTTTGTTTGGTTCAACGTATATATATATATATATATATATATATATATATATATATATATATATATATATATATATATATATATATATAATATATATATATATATATATATATATATATATATATATATATATATATATATATATATATATATATATATATATATATATATATATATATATATATATATATATATATATATATATATATATATATATATATATATATATATATATATATATATATATATATATCTGAACAAACCTTCACAATTATGAATATAAATAAAAGCAAGCTACGATCTAGTATTACGGACGTAACCCTGGAAGCTATATTAAGGCTGGCTACAACACAATTAGTTCCAATTATTTCTAAAATTATTCAAAAAAAGTAAAAATTAATATGTATATTTAAAAATCAATAATATTTTTTTGTTTGTAGCCCGCAGTGAAATATTTTTATTTTAATTTGGCTCGTCACTTAAATAACTAGTGCACCCCTGGTCTAAATGAAACGATATGGTTCTCATAATTAGTTACCGTTACCATTACTATTAGGCAAATATTCAAATCTATAAGTTAATTACGTACTCATATCCTGCTTGTGAATTCAATTTTTTTTTAAATAATTTAGAACCATTCAACTAAGAATTATAACGTTGTCGTTAATTTTGCACATATATATTTGTTTTAATTTTACATATTTTTTAATATATTGCTTTTATACGTTTTTATGTGTAGGCAGAATCATGACCTAACTTGTCACTGTAAATGTGATTATCTTGTCATTATCTACGTCTTACAAATACAAATATACAGATGAAGCCAAAATTAATTTATTTATTATTTTTATGTGTATCCGTATCGATTTTTCTTTTTATTGTTGATCTGGAACGAAGTAAATTTTGGTCACCTCCTACTGAACAGTTGGTGGTTAAAGAAAGCCAGGAATATAATGTCAATAACTGTTCTATTGATGCGACGATTTCATCGGCTGCGAATGTGCAATCATCTGTAAAATCAGATTATGAAAATGAAGTGATTGAAAAGGTCCAAGATTCAAATACGATTGGACAAAATCAATGGCTGCTGGATGTAGAAAAGATTGACAGTAATAAATCAGAAAAACGTCTGACGGATGAGACAAATGAAACCACAACCACAAGCGACATGAAACCCGTCACCGAAGAATCAGATCAACAAAAGTTATTGCATTTTAAAAGAAGACTGACAAGTGAACAAAAAGAGAAAATGTTGGATTTATTTCGAGTTTTTATTCAGCAAATGGAGTTGTACAATTTGACTTACATAGCATATGGGGGAACATTGATAGGAATTAACCGACATCACGGTATTATTCCATGGGACGATGATATAGGTAATTTAATTTATTTTCTTCTATGTAAATAATAGATATGGGGATCTCTTTATGAAAAAATTAATGCTAACTATACATATATATATATATATATATATATATTTATATTTATATTTATATTAATTTTTAAAAAGTAATATGCATAATAAAAAATGATGAATTTGTTTTAATAATTTGATAAAAGAATAAAAAGACCAAGAACGGATATTACAAAATTTTTATCATTTTTGTTGAAAATTTGATTATATCCAATTTAACCGGTGAAAATTATCTATATATTAAAAAAATTAATAAATTTTACGTGATACACCTAATTAATAATTTTCAATTAATAATTTTCAAAAGTATCACGCCTTGTGTGGAAGAAAGAAATTCAGATAGAATATTGGATATTCGACACACATATGTTACACGTCTGCTTGAAGAAGGTTGGATGAGCAGTAAATCTATTTATATAGATGAATTCTATTTCAATACATGGACAAACAAGAGATTCGGTAGATCTCGAGTAGGTACTCGAATTTACAGCAATGTTCCAAAAAAGCGAGGTCCCAATATTTCACTAGTTTTGGCAATATCTAAAGATGGGCCAATCCATTCACAAATCATCATTGGCTCTTTCAAAAAGGAATCATACCAGCCATTTATAACCGAATTGACCGTGAAACTAAATGGCTCTGGATTCATTTTGGTACACGATAATGCATACATCCACAATAATGTAGTATCTTTGAACAATCACATTGAAAAGTTGCCTCCATATAATCCATTTTTGAACCCCATCGAAAGTGTGTTCAGCAAAATTAAAAATGGGGTAAGGACTAAAGTTTCCTCGGCTAATGGATTTTCCAGGATGAATTTCAATGACAGATTTACTGCAATATTCCAAGCAGTACTTCACAATGAATCATGCAATGTACAATTTTTATTTGTGAATTTTGCCGCAAAACATGAACGATAAATCATTTATTTCGACCTTGCATTGATGGAGCACCATTTTTTAATACGCTGACACAATTATTCCACAACATTCCGTTTGATTCTACTTTTGCATTGACCAAAATAAAAATAGTTTTCTCTTATAAAGCACAACAGAAAAAAAATTGCGTGATTATCTTGCCATCTCTAACAATACGTAAAAATGATATCAGCTGAGCTTTGTTACTTATATGAGTGTTTTCATCAACTTGCAATGACCAAATTTTCTCTAATCCACCAGGTGTATTTGTGAACTGGGTTTTAACTTGAAATTCAATGTCCTTGAACATGTCTTCAATTTTTCGTTGAATTGTATTACTTGAAAGTGGAATATTTTTGATTTTCTCAATTGCTTCACGACCGATATTAATATTTTCCATACCAATTATCATAGCAGGCATTATAATTCCTTCAGCATCAGAAAGTATTTTCTGTTGAGCTAATAACTGGGCAATTTTATAGCTTGTTATTTGTGATTGTTCGGGAATAGTAGCGATTTTTGTTATATATTTTGTTGTTGGAATCTCATTTTCTCAAAATAGTCATTTGGTTTTTCTCTGTATTGCTGATGGTTAGTAAATAAGTAACGCTGGAGTTTGCTAGGAACCATTTTGGAACTCGTTTGATAATGATCTTAAGCATATCATGCAAAACGGCAACAAAACTATCATTATCAGATAAAATAAAGCCATATTTTATGTATTCTGCATTGTATTTTCGCTTGAATGCATCTTGAGCTTTGTTTTGAGTGTTACAAGTCGAGTTTGATTGTGCTGGTGCTTTTGAATTTGTTAGATACTTTTCCAATTTTATTCTACAAATTTTCAAAAAATTAAAATTTAGAGATTTTACGATTTAAACATAAAAATCATTTACTTGTTTAGTTGTAATTGCAATTAAGCTGGAAAAAGTATCGCTAGACGTTGTATAATTTATCAATTAAGCTTTAGTAATATTTATAAAGTAAATAATATAAAAAATTTCTTAGTCCAAATAAACAAATGATCGAAGAATTCTTTTAATATAAATTTATTTGAATTTGAAATGACGGTTATAAAAACTTATTATTAAAAGAATTGTCTGTAAAAAATATGGTATTTTTGCGTGTTCTGAAAGTTGTTATTTTGAAATAAAATTATCATATAAAATGATCCTTACACAATACCCACTTAACTAAATAGTCAATCATAATGCTATGATAATGAATTTTCAAGTCTTGCATTTTATATTTGAGATCTACTTCTTGCAACCGAACTAGGTACTTACAACCAGATACCTACAACTAGATATCGAATACTAACAAATAAGTACCAGACACTAATAATTAGTAACCAAATACTTACAACTTACAACTAGCTACTTTCAACTAGCTAAAAATGTCATTTATTTAGTGTATTTTATCAAAAGTTTTTTAAATAAATAAAAATTTTTATTTGTGCTAGAATTGAAAGATATTTTTAATTAAATTGCAATCAGTAGTTAAGAAAACCTTTCTGATTAAGTAAAATGTATAGTTTAAATTTAACAAAAATGATGACTTCTGTCAAAGAATGAATGGTAAATTAGAATAATTATCAACTCAACAACTTTAAAATAATAAAACACCACGTTCAATTTGAACTGTTCAAATGAAAATTAAGTAAAATAATTTAAATATTTCAAATTACAACGAAAGACATAAAATATAGAATTCTAATTTTTATTCACAAAAGATCTGCTTAACTTTCTACTTTGACTTGATTACTAACAACTAGCTAACAACTAGGTAGAAAACAACTAGCTACTAACAGATAAGTACCAATAGCTAGGTACTAACAACCTGGTACCAATAACCAACTATCAAGTGCCTACAACCGGATACCAAGTACTTACAACAAGATCAACCAGCTACCAGTAACTAAGAACGAAGTATCTACAACGAGATACTTACAACCAACTAACACATAAAAATAATAATAATTAAAGGCAAGTAGAATGTGTACTATTTCTCTCTTCTTGACAACACCTAAATCTTAAAGGACAAGTTAACTTTACAGGATCTGCACAGACCACTCAAATTTCCTGACATTTCAATCAAGATTGTTGTACAGATTCGTAACGCATACGAGTAATTTCCTCAATATTGATTCCAGTCAACTGCTTAATTCTATAAAACAACAGTTCTGGAGCACAATATGGAAGCTTGTTCTTCATATTTGACAACAATTCTTCCATCTTCAATAATATTGTTTGAAAGGTATAGGCTTGCTACTCATCATTCATTTTAAAACTTTTGGTTTTGGCAATAATTCAAAGATTAAAACATAATTAATTAAATTAATTATACAACAACTAGGTACTTACAACGAGATACATATAACTAGATACCGTCTACATAGTAAAAGATATCAACAACAACAACATACAATCAGATACCAACAACCAAGTACCAACACCTGCTACCAACTAATTCCTATTCTCTAAATATCACAAATATTTCACTATAAAACATCTAAAATCATGTAAAGTAATTTTGTTATTAACACTAAATAATTTTTAAAATCTATTGATAAAACCAGTTATAATTAAAAATAATTAAATTTTGTTCTTAAGGTCACTCTCCTTGTAATTTAAAATAAAACGACTCTTAAAAATTTTATGTTACTGTACAATTTCCTTTTAAGCGACTATATTATAAATTCTCCTTAATATCCATCAGATAAAATCTCAATATTCCTTCAAATGGCCATATTTTACCCTTAACAGATTATGATTAATCTGTAATTTTCCACTCGATGAAAATCGACTATCATTAGTTATTGTCGATGTCCAACTCTTTTAAGTAAATATTTCTCAAATTTTGTCATTGGTATCCTCACAATCAATACCCGTCTATAACATCTTAAATAAAGATAAAATAATTTAAAGCATTAATCCTTTGATATCAATCCCAATTAATTCTAAAGATTTCAAATATTTCATTGGCTTATTAGGCTTATTCGACGTCTTCGTGAAAAAATGATCGTCTTTTAATTTAATTTCCCCGCATAACGGACGAATATAAACCTCAAATGATCAAAATCTGACGCAAAATACACTGAATCACAATAAGGAGATACGAAGAAGGATTTAAGGTGTGAGTCAAACTAAAACAAATAACAAAACGTGACCAATAATGGATTCAAAGAAAAATATTTAATACCGAAATTTAAAACTGAAATATTTGGTTGAGTATAATGATATCAGAAATCCGATACATGTCGCAGAAATGCATCATAGAGTATTAGATTTTGATGAATCTAGATGAGATGTAATGAAACTAATTTGTTTTAATATTGTGAAATAGATTTCATGAATTTAAATATTAAACTTTGACAACTTCGGCCATTTCTGGGTTTGACGAATTACAATATACGGTTTATCAAAGATTATGCTAAAATAGACGCAGCAGATTCAGGTTTGGGAAATCAAATAGTCTGAAAATTATGAGAAAGGTTTTTGATCAGCTCAATATATCCTTAACAAAAGTAGATAATTGTGTAGCAATAAATATACAATAAGTTTTTATATTTTGTTAAACAAAATAATGTAGTTTAAAAAGGAAGCTTACGTCCGCCAAAAGACCACGCAAGGTTTTAATGAGACACCCATAAAGAATGTACGACACTAGTCGTTTATGAGAGATACTGCCTTATTTATATGGGGAAACCGTTTAGTGAGCCTACACCAGTTGTGATAGTTATAAACTTACATTCTGAGCGTGATCTTGTTTTTATGAGCACCATATGTTAAACTGAAATCCAAATATTTGACTAAGTGCGTCAATAAAATTATTAAAAAATCAATTCCGACAGCCATCAGACATAAATTCAAAAAAGTGAGACCTATCATTTTCATGATGAATGGAAGAATGATTACTTTTTCACGATGATAACAAAGAACTGTTGTTTTTAATTTGTAATAATTGCATTTCAATGCCAAAAAAGGACATTTGGAAAGACATTTTAAAACGCTACATAATAAATATGAAATTAACTATCCACGAAACAGTGAACTACGGAAAGCTAAAATTAGGGAACTAAAAGCGAGCCTTTCTGCACAGCAGTCAATTTTTACGAAACGAACATCAAAGTCCAAAGCTGCAACCATTACATCTTTTCAAGCGTGTCACAGACTTGCTAAAAATAAGAAGTTATTTCGCCATAGTATGATTTGGAAAAATGCATTTTTGGAGGCCGCCGATTCTTTATTTTGTGACTTTGAAAATGGGACAGAAATAATTTCTCCCATCAATGCCATGCAGTTATCGCGAATCTCTGTTACGTGGCGAGTGGATAAAATTAGTTTTGAAATAAGTTTTTTTTTTGAAATTAGTTTTAAGATGAAAGATCTTAAAGATTCTTCAGTTTTTTCTTTACAAGTAAATGAATTCACTGATGTCGTTGATGTGTCTCAGTTAATAATATGGGTTTTAAAGACTTCCATGAAAGAGGAACTTCTAACAATTATTCTTCTAAAAGGAAAATCTCGAGAGTAGGACATTTTTTGAAGCTTTAAAAAGTTTGCGAATAGTATTAAATTGTCAATTTTCAAGCTTGTATCAATAACTTCAGACGTAGCCCAACAATGACAGTTCGTCATAATGGTGTTATTGCTCTATGTCGAAATTCCGAGATCTGATAAAGTGATCTTTAAAATGATAAGTTCTGTAAATGCTTTCAAACAGAAACTGACGCTCTTTGTTAAGCGAGCTTGAGAATAATAACTTAGCTCATTTCCCGAATGTGGTTGGGCACATAAAAATATCTTCTACAAATTATGACCCAATTAGATACATAGATGAAATAAGAAATATTAATGCAGAAGTTGAGAGGTGTTTCCAGGACTTCAAAAAACTTGATGGTGTGATTTAATTTAATCCCATTTGCAACAGACATCCAAGAAGAAGAAACTGAAGGAAATCTTTCATCTCTATTTAAAATGAATATCGAAACCCTTGAAACAGAAGTCATTGAACTACTAAGCGATGTTCTTATTAAATCAAGAGCTTCTGATGAAAATATTTGGAAGCATGCATTTGAAGAAAAATACCCAAGTTTGGGAAAATGTGCTGAGAATTTACACGCCTTTTTTGGATCTACCTATTTATGTGAAACAGCATTTCTGCAAATGAAGATAGTTAAATCCAAATATTGTAACTGTTTGACGGACGAACATTTGGATACATGTTTAAGACGCTGCCTAAGTACGTAGACCCCTAACTACAAAAAACTGTAATGATGCAATGCATTATAGTTTATAGCACAGGGGCGACAAATTTCTAAAGACACCTTTGATTCCTGTACAAAACTAAAGATTAAAAGTCCAAAATTGTGATTAAATAATTAATTTGGATTACTGCGGGTTAATCAGTCATATATTTCCTATTTAAAGAAAATTCTTAAAAATTACTCCTTTCAAAGGGTGAAATATAATTTTTATGTGGATTATAAATCTTTCTGTGCTCTAAAATCACGCTCCTGATTGTCACGTACGCCTACAATACGATAAAAAATATTCCGCGGGTGACGCTAAAATAGATCACTGTTTCCTTTCAATTTGAAAAGTAGATCTTAGAAAATAATTAGTGGTAGAATTTAATTTTCTACATCATGGTACACTGTACAAGGTTTAATGAACATAGTAAGATGCTTAGTGAATAGAAATGGTTGCTTAGTGTTTGAAGTGGCTTACTTTTTGAATATAGGTTTGTACTTGGCCTTTAGTACGTAGTTGTTGGTACTTGGTTATTTCTAACCGGTTGTTACTAAATAGGCCTCACTACAGTACTTAAGATTGACATTACTCTTTCAATATAGTGCTTCACATTGACATAATTTTTTAATTAAATATTACGAAATTAATCCAGAGGGTTTTATAATTATAAAAATATGCAATTTGAAGGGTTTTCTAGCGTCGTATCAAATTCTAACCTTCCATGAGTAGTAGAGAAGCAAAAAGGAGTAATTTAAATTATAATTTTATGTTAAAGACTCCAACTTAAAACGTATTTACAAATTTCGAAGTGACGTGTGAAAGTAATTAAATAGAATTAGTATTTAATTTCTAGTTTTAAGTAATTTAAATAATATAATAAAAATAGATAATAAAATTATAAATTAAATATGAATATCGAAGTTGTTAATTAGTTTGACGGTAATATAAAAATATTTAAGAATGATTGAAAATTAAAATATAAGATCGCCATTCGTACATCTTTTTCACTATATATTTCGATAGCATCACTATCATCATCAAGGTTACCTACATTCACGACGGATGAATAACTATACTATATTGATAATATATAAACAAATTATAAAATCTATAAATTTTAAATTATAAAAAAAAATTTTAACAATTATTTTTTAAAAATTATTAAAAAATACGTGTGTGTTGAATGTTTTTAATTATATTTTTTTTATTTTTAACATAACTATTATTAATATACATCAACATACAAAACTCGTGAATGTAGGTAACCTGGTGATGATAGTGATGCTATCGAAATATATAGTGAAAAAGATGTACGAAAATATAAAATATTTATTGAATACTTGTGTATGAATATTCCCTATTCAATTATTAACTCATACGTGCGAAAGTATCATCTAAGCTAAAAAATGAGATTGTTTAAATAAGAGAGATTTTGTGTTGTGTTTAAAAATATAGTTTTATTTCGTTTTGAAACATTATGTATGTTACTAATTCAAGAAATCAAACATCTAATATCACGGAAAAATTACTGAAATCATATAAAAAGAAATTTCCACAATTAATTGTAATTGAAAATATTTTATAATAACTTCAAAAATGTATTTAAATGACAATTTAATAAATCTTACTGTTTTCAAAAATATTTCCCAATTGACCTGAAATTCATAATAAATACGAATTTAAACAAATAAATTATTAACTTAGAGATAAAAATTATTTTAAAAAAACTTTAGAAGCATGCAGATTTAATAAAAATATAACTATTACCTCACCATCTGGTCATGATATTTATTTTTGTTGCGGATGATTTATGTGCTTTGGTATACAATTATAAGAAATGAGTATATTTTAATGACAAATTATGAGTAAAATATTGTGCTAAATTTTTTATATTTTTATTTTCGTAAAATTTTGTTTAAAAAATTCACATTAGGAATTTATTAATCAAATCAGTATTAGATCCAATTATTTTATAATTTATATTAATTAAATATTATTTAATTGTTATTGGCTGATAATATATAAATGCATTTTAGACGTTTTAATAGATGCAAAACAGAAACGAAAAATGGAAAAGACCATGAGAAAATTGTATAAAACTCACAAATTATATGTAATGGATGAAAGCCTTCGCATTAAATGGAAGTTCTTCAACATTAACAGCTTATACATTCCAGGGTACGATTTCAAATATCCTTATATTGATATATTTTCAATGCTTAAAAATTCCGAAGATGAGGTTATTGTCGAAGCAGAGGATGAATTGAATATGGATCTCAATAATATTTATCCGTTGATTAAGCGGCCCTTTAACGGACTGGCCGTTTATTCGCCATGCAATGTCAAAAAATTCTAAAGGATACTTACACTGACTTCAATAAATGCATTAGTCCTTATTTTAGTCATGAGTTAGAGGAATATATCGGCGAAAACATGATAAAAGTTGATTGTCAAATGTTGAAAGAGCATTATCCGTTTGTCAAAAAAATGTTTATTGTAAAAGGAAATAAAATAATTTTAACTGAAAGGTTGGTTAGAAATGGGACAGTTTTACAAATTGCAAAGTATTCGATACCTTATATTTGTACAAATAAAAGGTCTTTCTACCCTTCCGATTTAGAGGTTACGATATTGAATAATTGATGTATATATTTATGGTGTGAACTTTATTAAATATGTCATTTATAATATTTTGTAATATATTTGATTTTTTCCGGCTTTGGCTCAAACAAATTTGAAAGACTTTAAAAGACTTCATACTGTGTGGTATTTTGTACAAGTCGGTGTCACTGTGTCACTCTTTGGTGTCCTTTTATTAAGCAAATATACACACATTATAGTAAAAATAGTTCTATTAAAACAGAAACATTGAAATTTGTTTATAAAAAAGTAGTCTTAATTTGGATTTGAAACGTGTTTATTTTAACCTCGGTGCTACTTCTTTCCCAATGAGCCATCTAAGCTGTCGATTTTCTACAATATTTTTATAAATTATTTTTTTTCATATTTATTTTTTAAACATTATATGATTAAACATATTTCTAGATTGAAAATAACTTTTCCTTAATTTTTATTTTTTAAATATTTAATTATTGTGGGAATAGAGTGAAATAATATTCACCTTTTCCCATTTGATCTTCTATTGTTAAATCTCTAAACTCATTTATTTTATTATTATATTCATTAAGGCAATTTCCTTAATAATGAGTTTAATCACCTGAGGACGAAGTGCATAATGACGTTCACCATATTTAACTTTATCCTCGAGTGATAAACTTCTAAAGTCTATCAACCTCTCTTTCATTAAATTAAAAATTTTGTTTTCTATCTCATTCATTTATAGATATAGAATTTGGTAATGTGAATTTTACTATTTTGTATTTTTAATATTTTTACTATAAAAATGTCTAAATATTATTGCGAATCTTGTAATAAATATATTTTAAAATCTCATAAAGCAAGACATGAAAGAACTAAAATATATAAACTAAAAAGTGATTTTCATTTGGGAGGAAACCTACAACAAGCAAGTTCTAAATTACCAAAATTTCCATGGGCTAAATATAAAGGAGAACATCATCTTCCAAAATATAATTACTTGGGACATGCTAGTGTTTGCTTAATAATATTTAAAAAAATGTCTTTTAAAATATGTACTTTTTAAAATGTAATCTTTTAAGAATCAAATGAATCTTTTAAAGTTATTAAAAGAAAAGAAAAATCATATTTTGTTGGTATGTGTAAGAAATGTGAAAGTATCGAAAATAAGTTATTAAAAGAGCAGCATTATTAGAAATAAGAAATTTGAAAATTGTTTCATTAAGAAAGGTTTATACAAAATGTAATATTGAAAAAACAATAAATGAATTTAGGATTAGATTAAAGAGAGATTACCGTGTTTATAATTCAGAGTGTAAAGAATGTGAATAAAAATATTATTCATGTCACAAAGAAAAAATATTAGAATATCATAAGGATTATTCATAAAAGAATAAAGAAAAAATTAATAAGAGGGATAAAGAACGATATAATGAAAATCCAAAAGTTAAATTAACTAATCATTTATATGGAGGTATTAGAAGAACGTTAAAACAAATGAAAGAAAGTCAAACATTATTAAAATATTTAGGATGTTCAATAGATATTTTTTATCTATGGGTTGAATTTCAATTTTATGATGGAATGACTCGGGAAAATTAAGGATGTGTATGACACATAGATCACACATTACCCATTTCTAGTTTTAATCTTATTGATGAAGAACAAATAAAAAATGTTTTAATTGGATAAATTTAAGACCCTTAAAAGCAGATAAGAATTTATCAAAAGGAAGTAAAATAATTTTAAAGAATATTTGTTTTAAAAAATTTAAGATCATTATTTTATGAATTTAGCAAATGTAACACCTTCAAATTACGGAATACTCCTAAAGTCTTCATCTACCATTTTATTAGAGAAATTTAATAAAGGAAGTAAGGTAATGACN
>CAUHTR010002371.1:0-59647 GCA_959609185.1 Schmidtea polychroa
AAAAAGAGTAATTAATAAATAAATTATTATATTCCATTAGAATTATATTATTACAATTAAGTCATGTTATTAAGTAAGTATTTAATATATCTAACACTAACTAACTATCAACTCTTATTAATTAACATTAATACTCTTCTTAACTAATACTCTAATAAAATTAACTTACCCGTACTATAAATATTATTAACTAATCACATATTATGTTATGCTTGACCCATTAACTCAATCATAATAAACACACCTCAATTAAATCTTATATATGTAATTATCAAATGGGTAACTGTAGGAATCCTTGTAGGGATTCCACCTATTTGATAGTCCTTTTAGTTGTTTGTTATATTTATTATATCTTCTCCACTTTAACTAATCTTTCTATAATCTATCATAATATGTATTTATATTCGCTACAAACATCACCAATAGAGTCTTCCTACTCCGACATACTTACATCCCTTCTAGAATGACTACATACCAAATCAAAATATTGTACATGATCTGGATAAATGAATCAGTACAATCATCCGAAACATCCGAAATAGCCAATTGATTATACGAGCAGGATCCGAAAATCACTACAATGATTCAAAATTGAAACATTCGCTCTATGATGACTATATCGAACATGACAACAAAATAAGTTCAAACGTCTGAGCATCGACACAGCGTTCAGCGGAAAAGAAACTGAAGCTTTAGAAATCAGTAGAGTTGAGAAGTTCTCCCCTTATGCCTTAAACGGCTTGAAGCATTTATTAAATTGCTTTATATCATTTCATTTTATTATGACAATTATAAATAAAACTTGATCTTATTTTGTTGTACTTTATTAATCGTAGTAATTCATATGCTTTATTTTATCTTTATATGTCATATTATTTTTTATTTTCTTATTGTACCATTCGACATTTTACGAAATTATTTTTTGATTTTATTTTATGTTTTTTTTCATTTTATTCCCAAAAAAAGAAGATTTTTATTTGAAAAAGATGTGATTGTAAATTGGTAAAATTTTGATTTCGTGCTTACAGAAAAACTTTGGCAATGGCAATTTCCCGATTCAAAGAATACAATCTTTACGTAATACAATCAACATTCTGGAGGTTTGTCGGCATTCAATTGAGAGACTAGTAGCACTGCTCAGCAAAGTGACAATCATGCATTATATATATATATAATATATATTTTCGTGACTTACAAAATATTCTGTGTCAACTTAGATATTTTCTAAAGGAATGGGTTGAACCAGCGGGCTCCATTCCATCTACTTATATATTGTGAGGATATATATTTATAATTATCAACGGGCATTAACATTAAGTTTTAAACTAAGTAAATTAAATTTGACCCGAAGTATATTATAAAATGAAATGGAACAAAGATTAAACTTAAATACAATTTTGAGGCACCAAGCCTATAATAGCGAGGGTTATAGAACCACTCATTGCTCAAATTATGTATGCATTCATTAATTCATTTGAATTTATGTGATTAACCAATTTCATTAATAATAAAATTCCTTAATAAATGAGAATATTTTACGGAAATTTAAAGTTTCATAATATCATAATAGTCACTATATAAACACCTGAAATAATGACAATTATCATATTATGGATCCATGGTTGGTTGATTTTCTTATCATGTTTGTGATATTCATAATTATAATAATATTTTTTCTAATGATATGCCTTCTTATAAAAAGAATTGACAATCGTCAAGAATCTGAAGCTGAAAGATTCCTTGAATACTTGTCCTGAGGTGACAATTGTCTAAAGATTAGGAATGGTCATTACCATATCGGGAGATCCTCAAGAACTAATTTGATATAAATTTGATTTCCGAAAAAACAAGGAAATAATTAGTAACATTGATATTGCAGAAAAATACACTTTATTATTCAGTTTGCACAATAGTTACAGTCGATTGATAAATTTTGTGCTGGATTTCGAGACTTCTTACAATATAACAATTAAAATAACTATTTTCAGTTAATGTCAAACTTCTAAACATTTAGAAATAACCATTTAATCTTGTCTTTAAATTTTCAGAAATCTTTCACAAAAGTTCTATTCTCAATGTTTCCGCATATAAAATAATATATTAATCGATATATAATTACGTATTTTAATAAAGTTACGATATTATAATAAAATTCTTTGGTTTGTTTGTTTTAGTTTTCGGAGAAAGTAAAGTTGTTTTAATGATTTCAAATTTTTTTAATTTATGACATTATTAAGTGTTATCTACACCAAACACCACTGAAATACATTCTCTATAGTGGTGGTTGGCGTGTAAAGCAATTCACTCACCAATTTACCAATTAATCATCTTCATCAATTTATATTTATCATTTACTGAATTGCTTTCAATTATGAATGTTTTTTGGAAATTTATTTTAGCCATTTTAGAAATGGGTTTCAGGTAAGATATTTAATTTTAAGTAAATTTTAAGTCTTGAATTTTGATCCATATAGATATGAGATCATTATTCAAGTTCTTTAATTTTACTTTTAGCCAACATTATAATTATAAATTATTTTTAAATTATTTTCAGGGATTTTTGATATTTTATGACATTTATTTTTATGACAAGTATTTTGGAATATTTTCGAAAAAAATGTGAGTCAGATATGTTTTTAATTATAATTAAATAAATGAATTACCAAAAATATGTATTTTTCTAAAACATTTTGGAAAAAATCCCCGAATAATAAAAATAAAATAATTTTTTTAATTTTTTTCCCTGAGCTCAATATGAGGAGCTTCTTTCAGGAAAGCAAATCTGGATTGAAAAGACATTGAATCAAATTCATCTGCTCTTGAAAATTTCATTAAAAATATATTTTTAAAAATTTTCAATCTTTTTTTATCTAAAAATTGTCTAAAATAGAATTATTATAGAGATGTATCTCAGCGGTCCATTTCGATGAATCAAAAGTTTGTATGCATTTTTTAGTATGTGTTGCGCTTGTATGTAGTTTTTAATTTTTCTACCACTTCAGATTTCTATAGTATAAGATGTATCTGACTGCACTCTAAATGAGAACATCAACGTGAAATCAAAGTAAGTATGTATGTTTCTATAATGTAAGATTATTGATTTTTTTGTTATATTATAGGAAACGGTTCTCAGTGGCGTTTGGTGTAAAATATCTTATGTGGTCAACTAGTTGAGGTGGAGTATGTAGAGAATGGTACATTGAGTGTAGATGAGTATCTTACACAGTTATATTTACAAAGGTCAGATATTATTTGACATGTACTGCCAAAGTTTAAACCCAAGTTGACTGAAGCAATGGTTTGCATGTCTTTCTAGGTCTAAACGCTGTCAGATGCATCATAACTTATAATCCAATCATATCTGTTGCGATTGGTTTCAAACATTACCATACTACATTCTTTATAAGTTAATAAATATTTACAATTAATTAATTTAATTTTCATGGACCGTCACTCCTCCATTTGTTATTTACACTGACTTTGAGGCAATTTTAGCGAAAGATATTAAATACCACTAAAAGCATTTGCCAATCTTGAATTGTTATCTTTTCATAATTAATTTTACCGGGAAAAGTTTTATATATATATGATTGTGTATATAAGTTTCTTCGTGAACTTGAATTGATTGGTAAGGAAATAGATGTCCTATTTTTTGGCAAGAATTATAAAATGAAAATTATATTTAATAGAAATAATCAAATAAGATTTTCATCTTCTACAATTTATCATAGGTTTGAAAAGACATTAGTCGATCTAGTAAGTAATCATGACCATTTTTTCGGAATATATTTGTGTGCGGCTTGTTTAAATTGTAATTTATCACGAAAAATTCGACCTATCTTAAGATTTATTTTGAAAGAGAAAATGCTCTTTATCATATTCTTCAAATTTGGATTAAGGAAATTTAATTCTTGGAATATTAGTTGTATTTTTATAACTATCGAAAAATATTTAAGTTTATATGCAAGAATCGATGGATTAACTATAAAATTTATCGATTCTTGTCAATTTATTAATGACGCCTTAAAAATGCAGTAGATAATTTAACATCATTACCATTGACTAGTGGCGAATTTTGTGGGGTAATTGTTAATAGTAAGGAGATATTTCCATACTGATTTTGATATTAGTCTTGAAGTGCTTCAGGGAATTTTCCAATTACCACAAATTTAAGATGGTGTTATAGAAGTATAATATTACTTTGGCTCAACTTATATGTCAGAAACCTAACTGTAATTCACTTTTGGATAATATGATGGTTTATCTAAAAATGTGAATGAGGTTTAGTTATGCATGATTAAAGTAAAAAGGATGATATCTGATAGATAGCGACTGACCTTAACGATTAAAAACGATTAAAAATAAAAATAGTAGGACCCTTTACAGGATTCCATAGAAAACTAAATACTATAGTTTCGTCACTGTGGTTATAATAATCTTGTGATGATTGTCGATTTTATTTCAATTACATTTATTTCAGTGCTACTATATAATGGAGAACCTGAGAGTAGACAGAGAAGCAGCTAAGAAGACTGTCGGAGAATTACAATGTCGGGTGGACAAACTTAAGGGTAGGTGCCAGGAGATGGAACACACCTGGTTCCGTCCAACAGAGATGAAGAAACGTTTGCAACAGATTCAACAACTGTAAACGCAAAGTTCTCTGGACCAAGTGGAACTTCAGGAGCTGAAGATTCGAGCACGGCAGATGGAGACTCAACTGAGCTAAATGGAAGTGAGTATATATATATCAGGACGAACGACAAAGTATGGTAAACCAGGAAAACGGGAATGAGGTTGACGTCGTGCTCTTAAGGTAGCCCGCGTCGTCAGGAGTTCAGACAGGGACTTGATGAAGCTTGATTGCCATAGTGTAGATTGTGATCCTAATAAATAAATTGTTTACAACTTCGATTATTATAATTGATATGAATTTCCGAGGCATTTTGGAAAGAACAACTAATAAACAAGGGACTTAACTGTAAGACAGACTCAGGCCCTCTAACGGCCGTCCGCGAACCCATTCGAGTGACTGCCGATTATAGTGTACAAAGGTACACTCTTACGTTAATTTTAAATTATTACTCTAATTTACTTATTTTTCAATATAATACCATAATTTCTTAGTCTTGTTCTTGTTTTATTTTATTTTTGTGTTTTATCATTTTGATTTTGTGTAAGTTCTTTTAATGGTGTTTCACGTATTTTTTATTTTAACTTTACTTAGTGCTGTGTCTGTGTGCCATTTCCCGACGCATTACGATTGCATTACGGCTACATGGTCCTAAGTTCATTTCAATTTTTGCCTAACACAAGTTCAAATTTTGGTAGAAAATTATTTGAAATTTTCTATTCATATAAGAATTTAAATTGATAAATTTTTAAAAATTTTTTATCTATAATTTTAAATAAAGAAAAATAAAATTTGAAGTTGAAAATTAACGATCAACGTTGAAGAGAATAAAAACTATTTTACAAATAATGATTGAAAGTTAAGTTTTCTAAAAAGAAATACGAAGAATATATTTAGTATGATGAAATTAAAATAAGTAAATTCTAAGAATTTATTTGAAGTCTGATATTTAAATTTAAATATTAAAAAATAATAATATTATAAATACAAAAGTTGTTTAAATTCATATAAATACTAGTAATAATAATTTATAAATGCCTAAGTTTTTACTTGTCATTTAATTATGATGTACGTTAGATTATTTTATTTCTATTTATAAATACAATATTTTTATGATGAATATTTATTTTAATGAAAATGATTTTTTGATTAGTCTTACTGAACTACAATAAATCATTTTAATATAATTATACGTATCACAATGGATTATTAATGTATTTTTTAGGTAACTTGATTCATAAAATTTTGTATTAACGAATTGGAAAAGTATGAGATAATAAAGAATCGTAAGTTTTGTTTATTTACTAGATAATTTATTTTGTTATGATGATAAACTGACACCTCTTCTGAGTTGTGATGGATTATTAATATTCTGATCATCTAAATGTTTTATATATTAATATACTTTTGAATTATTCTAATGATTTAAATTTAGATTCTTGTCTTTCAACGAAATGAATTATAAGCTAGCAATAAGTATTGTAAGTTAATATTATTATTGATAAATTATAATTTAATGATTATAACCCTTGGCTGTCTGAAATATGACGATATATTATTTTTAAAATAATGAATTTTTAAAACTTCATTAAATTATTATGTTTGAAATAGCAATATTAATTAACATTAATTTTTAGACAAATGTACTACTGAAAGACGGAAAGAGATTTTGAATTTGTTGAAATATATTTTTGATCGAAGATTTATTTGTTTTTAAATAATATTAATTTAAATGTTTGAATATTTATTAATTAATATTGTGATCCTTTTTTTAATCAACCTTGTAGTTGATATTTAAATCAACAAGTGACACTTTTTTTATATCATTATATTTACTGTATTGGAAAGACGTTTTGATAATTCTTTTTTTGTATTTACTTGTATTATTATGAATCTGAGTGATCATTTTCCCAATCATTTCATAACTTGTTTATGCCCTCAGAGGCATCTTCCTGATACTCACATTGGATTTGTTATCTATGAAAATTTTTGTTTAAAATTCCTAACGAGAAGCCGGTTTGTTAGATGTGTCAACTCCATTTCAGTTTTTTGAAATTTTATTATTTAATACAGCTGCCAATTATGGAATAAGGGAAGAAAATCTCAACCCTTCATTCTCTGAAGCTGTTCTTAAGATAAATTTTAATACTGATGTGCGTTGGCTATATTTTGGGACTTATTGCAATAAGTCAAAAATATCATGGGTGGTTGACACAAGTAAGGAGTTATTAATACATCTTGAGTATCCAGTTTTTATTTCATTCTTGATTAATATCACAATTTTAAATTGTAAGTGCCATTTCTCAAATTCTAAATTTGCATTATTTCAAAAATATAATTGTTACTATCATGAAGCTGTTATTTAACTTAACGAGTGAGATCACTTATGTTACAGAAGCACCTATTATTTTACATTTTCAGTGTCGCTCCTATGGTAAATGGCAAACACCGACGATAGGTTACTTATGTTTTAGAATTGGGTAAAAAAGCACAAGTTAAATTAATTATTACAAATTTATCTTTCTTGCTTTTCCTGTCGCAAATTGCTTAATTATATTATCAAAGTTAATTTCTTCGGTCATTTCTAGTTCTATGCAAAGTAAATCAAGATCAATTGAAAGTATCAATTTTTATTTGCTAAATGATCTTTCGCAAATGGCAATAGAAACCGCGATTGTCAGCAATATTTGCAATGTATATTGGGAAAAACGTTTTCATCTCCATACTGAACTATAAACTTGTAATTGTATTCGTGGCTTGATATTTTTGCGATACGGCTTGTTAGCATCGTTCTAAAATCTAAAAAATTTCTTCATATGATCCATCCACATATGAACTATAGGCTTCTCCAAATTTTAAACAACGCTCTTTCAAGCAGCTTGTTTCGGCTTTAAAACACAACCCTTCCATATATCAAAAAGAAATCCAAATTTTTCATCAATTTCTTGTAAACAAACGCTTCTACTTTTTAATTCATTGACGATCAACAGTCCCGTTCATAACTCTTTGAATATAACTTTTTAAATAATATTAATTTAATTGTTTGAATATATATTAATTAATTAATATTGTGATCCTTTTTTTAAATCAACATTGGACAAGTGAGACTTTTTTTTATTAGTATATATTTTACTGTAATGGAGAGACGTTTTGATAATTCTTGTTTTGTATTATTATAAATCTATTTAATTTTAATATAATATTTAGTAAATCATGGTTTTTGTCAATAATAATAGGTCAATAAATAAAAACAAACTAACATGTTTAGATTTGGAATATATTAAAACGTTAACCGGGGTAAGACTGTATAATCATATATAATGACCGTTTTAAATTTTACATATTAATAAGAGTAAAATAATAACCTATCCAAAAAATAAAAAATGTTTGACCGCTCTTATGTGGATTAACTGGTCTGGCTTACAAAGGTTGTTTCCAGTGTAATAATATTTCACACGTCTGATAACTATGTATTAAACGCTATTAAACTTGTTCATGCCTTAAGCAACAAAATCGTGAGAAAGATTGCGAACATCGTATTACAGGGCCGTAACAAGGCATTATTGCACCCTGTGCGGTTCATATAAGTAGGTAGTTAGTAGCCCGCGGCAGCAATAGGGGGGGGGGTAAAAATGTTGCAAATTTTGGTTACATAATTGTTGCCGTAGACATTTTCCTGCTTTTTGATTACATAATTGATGCCATAATGCCCAATGTTTTTTTTCTGCGATTTTCAATAGAGAAAATTTTTTTCAATAAACAAGTCGAGGATAAGAAAGTATTATTTGGGTGGGTCTCCTTGGTCCTGAGAATTTCAATAGAAAAAGGTAGTCTACACTAAAAAAGAATGGTAAATTTTTAAAATAAAGCAAATTATGGGTCTAAAAATTGAATTAAAGTAAATCAAGGTTCTAAAAAATTAAAGTAAATTAAGGTTCTAAAAAATTAAATTAAAACTAATTAAGGTAATAATTTTTAAATAATTAAATTAATATTTTAAAATTTTTTAATGAAAATTTTTATGAAATAATTTTTTAAGTAATTTTTTTAATGAAATAACTTGGTATATCTAAACATAGAATCTGGATTTAATAAAACGGCAATTAAATTATCATCTATTTTAATAGATTTTTTAAAAGTTGGTTTTGAAGAATATTT
This sequence comes from Schmidtea polychroa, assembly GCA_959609185.1. NCBI lineage: Eukaryota > Metazoa > Platyhelminthes > Tricladida > Dugesiidae > Schmidtea > Schmidtea polychroa. Next base: position 8,792 of record CAUHTR010002371.1, read on the forward strand.
AACTAATTTACCGTCAGTAGTACAAAGGCGAAGATTCATTCTTCTCTTTAAATTTTCTACCGTTTTACCATATAAACTGTTATTTAACAATTTATAATATTTTTTGATATCTATGTATTTTTTAAAAATTGGAGATTGCTTAAATCTTACACCTCTATTTACATGTGTTACTTTAACACCAAGTTCCAAGTATAATTTCAATAATCTCCAAATATAATTTTAATAATCTCCAACATAATTAGATTTTGGAAGATGGGTTAATAATAATTTTTCAACCTTTGACCCAGCAGGTTACATTTTTTCAGCAGCTACAGGGAAATCATCCAACTTATCATGAAGCTCAGAAGAAATTACAAGATCAACTTCAAGAGTGTATCCATAAGACAAAGATTTAAGATTTAAATTGCTACATTCGTCCATTATTAAATCAAACCCATCAAGAACCCAACTAAATTCACCACAAGGTAATGGTTGACTTAAAGCCCAACCGTAAAGATTATTAATATCTATATAAAGTAACTCGGTGTTTTCATCGGTGTTTACATAATGTTTATTTACAAAAGTAAGACCGTCTCTTATTCCACCCTCATAAAAGCTAAACATTTCGTTTTCAGTTATCAGTTCAATTGGTTCATCTTAAGACATTAATGCAGAAAACCAAGACACCAGGAATTCCGAAATAATTCAATGGTTCTAATCTATTATGAGAGTAGATAGATATGTTATAGATAGATTTTTTTTATAGGTGGTGAACCCATATACTTACTTTTATTGGAAGACGGTGATAATTTCCGTTTTAACTTACAAAAATTAATGAACTCACATCCCAGTAGCTCCTGCAACCTTTGGATTAGAGTAAATTGGTGTCCTCATTGTCTCAATGGTTTTCGACTTGAAAAAGCATTTAACGTACATGTTTCACTATGTAGTAAGAACCAAATAGGTACAACTTTATATACACTACCGGAAGAGAAAAATTTAGTTTTTTCAAATTATACGAAGACAATCACCCCATCATTCGTGATATATGCCAATTTTGAGGCAATTTTACCTGAGAATATAATACACCATCAAAAGCACTTGCCAATTACAGCAGGCATGTTATTAATTAATAATTATAATAACACTAGATTTTATTATGAGTGTGTTGATAATGATTGTGTGTTGTCTTTCTTGCGTAAGGTGGAGGAAATTGCTGTCACAAATGTCCTGCCATATTACGAAATTAATGGGAAAAAGCCCATGCAAACCTTGTCTTTCGTTCAACAGCGGGCATATAGAAATTCCAAAACCTGTTACATTTGTAAAAAATTCATTAGAGATAGAGTTAGGGACCATTGCCACTTCACAGGTAAGTATCTTGGTGCTGCTTGTAGGAAATGTAATGTGTCTCGGCGAATTCAGAGACAGTTACCGGTTGTGTTTCATAATTTGAAGGGGTATGATCTCCATCATATTTTGAAGTATGGTTTGAATAATTTTCCTTCTTGGGAATTAAATATTATTCCGACTACTACCGAGAAATTCATCTCCCTCATCGCGTATATTAACAAATTGCCTGTTCGTTTATTGACAGCATGCAGTTTGTTAATTCATCTTTAGCAAAAGCGGTTAAGACTCTTTCAGATCTGCCTTTAACTTCTTCTGTTTTTGATGACGCAATTGTTCGAGCCAAAGGTATCTTTCCTTATAACTTCGCCACATCTCTTGATGTTCTGGAATCGACTCTTGAACTACCTCCTATTTGGGATTCTGTGTCTAATGATGACTATGCATTAGCTCAAGTTATTTGGACTCAGCAAAACTGCAACAACATGTTAGATTACATGTTAACTTACCTTAAATTAGACGTGTTTTCCTCGCAGATTATTTTCAACAATTCCGTGAAAAGGCCATTGCCTATAATGGTCTGGAGCCTCTTAATTTCTATGGCATTCCCGGTATGTCATGAGCCTCAGCGCTTATAACATTAACGGAACCCATTGAACTTTTGCAGGACATGGAAATGTTTAATTTTTATGAAGGAGGGATACGGGGTGGGTTAACATTTGTTAACAAACATTATGTTGTAAGTTCTGAAGACACAGAACTCTTGTATATTGATATAAATAACTGGTATGGTTGGGCCTTAAACCAAAAGCTTCCGTATGCTGACTTTGAATGGGTGTATGATGATCTTGATTCTGTCTTAAATGAATGTATGAATGAGGATATTATGGGTATACTATGGAAGTAGATATCGATATCCCTCTGTGTGCATGAGTTTTTGAATGAATTTCCGATTGCTCCGGAAAAGATGTGCCCGCCAGATTCGAAAGTTGAGAAGCTGATGCTCACGCATTGGCCGAAGAAGAACCATATTCTTCATTGGCGACTTCTCAAGTTGTATATAGAATTGGGGGCTGTAATTAAAACTGTACATAGGGCAATTAAATTTAAGCATGCACCCATTTTTAAATCGTACATAGACAAAAACACTAATTTACGAGCCAATTCTACATGCGAATTATATAGGGATCTCTACAAATTATTTAACAATAGTTTGTATGGTAAATCGGTGGAGAATCTTAAAAAACGGATGAATTTGAGGCTATGCAATTCAGCTGAAAAGATGATTGTATATGCATCAAAACCTACTTTCAGAAAATCTATCAAAATTGCTGATGATCTGATTGCGGCTCATCTGGATAAAGATTCTATATGTTTAATCAGGCCTAGCTACATTGGTCAAACAGTGTTAGATTTGTCTAAACTGAGGATGTACCAGTTACAGTATATAGAATTGTCTAAATATCGTTTAGAGTTTAACTGTGATATAAATATCGTTGCCGGTGACACTGACTCCTTTTTCTTAGAGATAAAGCACTGTAAGCTTGACACTCTTTTGCCGGCAATGATTCGTGATAATCTTTTAGATACTAGCAATTATGATCCTGCTCATCCTTTGTATTCAAAGAGTTTGGATTCTGTGATAGGAAAATTTAAGGGCGAAAGTAAAGGGCTTGGTTATAAAGAGTGGGTTTTCTTAAGACCCAAGTGTTATAGTTTGTTAGGAGATAAGGCAACACTTAGGGCTAAGGGAGTTCAGCTTGGTAATACTGAGATAGGGCACCAACAACAAAGTAGTATATACGGTGCCGCAAACTAGAATAGGGACACGTAACCACCAGCTTCTTACGTTTAAAAATACCAAGATTGCATTGTCAAACAACGATGACAAACGATTATGGGTGGGGAAAAATTCCAGTCTCGCATTTGGGCATTATTTAGGAATAGATGCCTTAGATGTTGATCAAGTAATTTCAGAAATTCGTCAACTATTCGGAGGTCGAAGTCCAGATTTCAATGATGCCAATGATGGCAATTATATTGATATAGATGACATATTATTATCGAATTGATATGTGATTTAATATATCTTTTAATGTCTTAATTTATTATCATTTTTATGAAAACTAATAATAATTTTGTAAATCTTAATAATAATAATAATCATAATAATAATAATAATAATAATAATAATAATAATAATAATAACATTGATAATAGTAATAATAATAATAATATTAATTATAATAATAACCTTGTTGAGCGTGACCAGTACCCTTGCCAGCAATACCCATATGGGGATAAAATATCTTGTCGGATAAACTCGGAGTATATATAATAATAATAATAATAATAATAATCAAAGACTTTCAAAGACTTTTATTTTCAAATTATAATATCCCTTGGCGGGAACTCTCGAATTTCAAATTAAAAAAAAACAATTGACCTTAACCTTAAAAAATTTGACCTTGACCTACATATTTTACCTTGAAAAGAATTTTAAAAATTTCCCTTGTGGGGAGGGGGAGGGGAGGGGGATATGTGATCCAGCGGAGTCGTGATCTAGCGGAGACATATCTATCTACTTATGAGCGATAGATTTCAAACGAAATTGTTGAAAGAAATCAGCCAAAAGAAAACAATCAAGTTTTAAGTATATCATCATGTAGTCTAATAAAATTATGCATTAGTTTCAACCCATATCTCCTGAGCTTTTTTCATACTCAAGTTCAGTGACACCTTCCCAGATCGGTGGTAATTCATAAGTAGTTTGGGGAATATCTATAGATGTAGCGAAATTGTAAGGAAAGGTTCCTTTTTCAGATACTATAGTGCCAGTAAAAACAGAATTGGTTAAAGGTAACGTATTCAAAGATTTGACAGCTGTAGCTAAAGAATCATTAACAAATTGATAAGAATCAATGAATTTTAAGCTAATTTTTCCTAAATGTGCAATCAACGAAATAAATTTTTCAGTTGTGATAAGGATACATCCTAGAGTCCAATTCTTGAATTTATTTAAACCATATTTAAGTATGTGGTTCATATCGTATCCTTTCAAGTTGTGAAATACGATAGGTAAAAAATTTATTAATTTTCCTATTTATGTTGCATGTGCTACAAGCAGCACCCAAGTATTTCCCAGTAAAATGATCGTGATCTCTAACAGGATCAGGACGATACATTTCATACAAAGGTAAAAAGAGATGCACTATCAAATTGTTGTTGTTCAATATTAGTTAATTTCACTATTGGTTTCCTACCCATTTTATAATAAAAAGGAAGAACTTTATTTAATGCTATATCCTCTATAGCACTTAAAAAACTCTCGACGCAATCTAAACCTATGAACTGTTGATAAGATTTAGATCCGTCGAAGTTATTAACAAGTAAAAGACCGGCAGATATTGGCATGTGTCGTTGGAAGTGAATATTGTCGGAAGGTAAAATAGCCTCAAAATCGGTATAAACTACAAAAGGAGGAGTTGCTATTTTCGACCAGTCAGTAAACTGTAATAATTTATTTTGAGGGAAGGTGTAAAGTGTCGTTCCTAATTGATTTCTTTTACACAATACTTCATGTTTGTCCAGCGCATGTTTATTTTTAAAACCGTTCAAACACCGCTAGCACCAAAATGATTGTATTCGTGTAGGACAACTAGTGTTTATGTGGCAATTCATTAACTTATTTAAGTTGCTTATAGCAATGTAATGGAAATTGTTTCCTTTATTTAATAATAATAAATTAATTATAGTTCCATTTAAAACTTTGGAACGATGTATAATATCCAAATGCGGATGTTTTAATACATAATTGTTGGTTAATTGTCTATTATTGTCATAAGTAAAAACATTAATTATTAAACCTGGATTTTTGGCTTCAAATTTCCTAATATCTTTTAGTTTCGTTGGTAAATCTGACGAGTCGTATGCAAGGTCGGATAAATTATAACTTGATGTCCTATTTCTAGCATAACTACTAATCTTATCATATTTTAAAATAGCTAAAATGCTATATAGAAAACATGAGTCATCAGTGTTTTTTATATTAATTAAACAATATTTATTTTTCAAATAAGTTGGTGTTTCAATAAAACTCCTACCACTTAACCTACTTAACCTACTTATTTTAGTTATAGTGTAATGGATTTCTGTTATATTTTTTATAATCCAACTACTTCCTAACTTTGGAATACTAGTGATTTTTTCGTTTAATTCCCTAATACCTTCATCAAAAAATGAAGTTGTTGTGTGCGTATTATATTTGTCTTTTATTATATGTATTATGCTTGTACTTATGTTCGTGAATGCTGTAAGAAATATGGTAGTACCCAACCGAGTCTCCAGTAAATAAACAGTCTCGGGACAGCTGGGGTGAATGTATGTAAGAATATATAAAAATACAATACTAAATTAACAATAATGGATATCAAACATAGACTTTTATTCAAATAAAAATTGTAAAAACCTTGTATAGCAACGCAAATCCTTAACTTGTCCTTAAGATTTGACACTTTAGCTTTATCTTTGAGTTGAAATATAATTCTTGGTTAGTTAGCGGGTACTGTAACTTTACCTTTGTCCTCGGATTAAAAAACAAATTTTTGACTCGTGAGTGGATCTTGAAATTTTATCTTTACTTTATCTTTATCTTTGTTCTCGTATTAAAAATTTATCTTTATCTTTGTTCTCGTATTAAAAACCAAATTTTGGACTCGTATTGGAGATTGAAATTTTATCTTTACTTTATCTTTATCTTTGAGTTGAAATATAATTATTGGTTAGCTAACTGGATCTGTAACTTTATTTTTAACTTTGAATTATTTTTCAGAATTTTTTTATTGAATTTTTTTTATTTGTCAATATTTGTATAGCGATAATTACTCAATAAAATAACAAGGCGTCGCAAAACCTTGTTTAAAAATAAATAAAATATATAACTGTACATTACAATGCAGTTAATGGTTTTGCGTTATTGGAGATATTATTAACTTTTATTTCCCCGTTTTTTTCAAATTCGATTGTTATTCCGAATTGAATTTTGACGGAGCCTAATTCATTAATAATATCTCTTAATTTATTTATTAATGGTTCTGGAAATATTATTTCCTTTATATTTAAATCACTTGTATCTAAGCTCAATATCTTGTGGGTACCTCTTAAATCTCGTTGAACTGTCGGTACATTTCCACCTATTTGTATATTATTTATTCCATTCCAAGAATCAATGGAAATGCTATCTAATCCGTCCTGGGATTCAACAACCAATCCGACCTGGGATTCAAGAAAAGATAATCCGTCCTGGGATTCAAGAGAAGAAGTATCTAATTTAATTTTTTTATTTGTAATATTTTTTACTACAGTTGAGGGTCTTTTAAAAACACTGCTTTTTTTAAAATTAAACCTATCTAAATGATTTTTATGTTTATTGTAAAACGTAATATATGTTACGGGGTCACTAGTCTTACATATGGGGCATATAAAGTAAGTTTTATTATAATATTTTTTCAAGTAAAAATTTTCCATTATAGAATGGCATTTATTATTATATTCTTTTGACGAACAATAATTTGGGTAAAGTATACCTATAAAATAAAAATTTAATAAAAAAATATTATAATTTAAATGAATTATTTTAATAAATGTTTACGCAAAAATTTGCAAATTATTATTATTTATTACAAGAAATATTTACAAAATTTATTTTACAAATTTTATTTACTAAAAAATAAAAATTTACTAAATTAAAAATATTAACATTTACTTAAATAAAAAATTATATTAAATTTCCTTTAAATTATAAAAAGTAATCAATACTTACATTGTAAATTTTCATTTCGATTTATTGACATATTGAAATAATTTTTCTCTTCATTCGTATTACCTAAATTATTAATTAATTAATTATATCAATAAATTAAAAATTATGTTTACTTTTTGTCTTCATTAATATTATCTAAATTAATTAATAAATTAATTAATCAATAAATTAAAATTTACAAAATTTCTGAATTTTTTCTCGGACATTCATAACGTTTTCTATTAAAGAATTCATTTTTAAAGGTTAACTATTTGTTAAATGTGACTAATGATAGATTATTGTTTACAGACTGAAGATAATAAACAGGAACAAATTCTAAGAAATCAAAATCAAGGAAGGGTAGTGAAAAAAATAAATATATTACGTTGCAGTATTTTAAAATTAAAATTTATTTTAAAAACACATTTTGACGCTAAAGACGACTTATGTAACAAAGACATAATAAACTCATTATTTCCTACAAATATTTCAGCCATCAAATACCTAACTAGAGATGATATATATTGATTGATAATCATAGCAAACTAAATCACAAATTTCAGTATATCTTACAATAATTTTCAAGTAAATTTGAAGTCCTTGATAAAGTTAACTGGTTTCTTAGCTTATGTTTCTTTTAAAGTTCATCAATGTGTAAATGGAAATATTCTTAGAAAATTATTGAAAAAATTATTTAGTCAAATGCAATACTACATCTAAAATTAAACCTATTACTTGATTATTAACCTAACAGTCATTAAAAAAAAATTAATTTTTATTTAAAATTTAACAAATTATCAAGAAATTCAATTAAAATCATCATTAAAACTTTAAATTTTTAATCAATCAACATGAAATTCTTAGAAAATATATGAAAAAATATTTGGTCAAATTCAATTACATTATAAAGTCATATCCTATCACTAGATTATTAAACTAACTGTCATTAAAAATATTTTTTTTTAAATTAAAAAACCAATCAATAAAAATGCATCCAATTATCAAGAAATTAATTAAATATATCTTAACTTTAAATTTTTAAATATTCATTCAATCCATATGAAATTCACGAAAATGATAAAAATTCACAAAAACCATCAACTCTAAAAAAGATTAGTAATGAATACCTTAGACAAAAAAATTTATCTAAATAATCTTTCAAATTAATTCATTAAATTTGAAGACAACACGCTCTATTTTGTCATTAAATTCAATTAAAATTAAATAAATCAAGATAAGAACTTTGATAAAAAATATTATTCTAAAATGGTAAGAATTAACACTGTAGTGTTAAATGGAAAGGTAATTATTCTTTAAATCTAATTAACTTAGTCATAATTTTCTTTAATTATTACTACCAATTCTCATCATCTTTCAAAATTTAATATTTAATTTTAAATTGCATTCTTTAATTTACTTCATTTAAAATTTTTGCATTTAATTTGCCAAATATAGCATTTAATTACATTTTTTAAAATATATCTCTTATTATTATTTCATAAAAAATTTATTTAAATTATCATTGAAAATTATTTTAAAAAAATCTCAATTTGTCAATTCTCATCGTTGATAGATTTTCAAAATATATGACAAAAAATTATTACTGTAATTTTAAAATTTTTACTTTAATTTATTTAATTTAAAAGTATTACTATAATTTAAAAATTTTAATTTAATTCTAGACCATTGATTACTCAAGTTTAAATTTTAGGCCTTAATTTACCTATTTATCATTAATTTACTTTAATTTAACCCTTTATTTACTTAATTTAGCCCTTGTTTACTAAATATAGAAGTTTAAAATATAGACCATTGATTACTTTAATTTAAAAATGTATCCCTTAATTTACATAATTTCCATCTAAAATTATTTCATAAAAATTTTTATATAAAATTGTCATAGAAAAATATTTTATAAAAGTTTTCATTTTAAATTTTCATTTCTCATCAGATGATAGTTATTCAAAATATCTAACAATAAATTATTAATTTGATTTAAAATTTTACATTAATTTACTTTAATTAAAAATTTTGAACTTAATTACTTAATTTAGAATTTTAGAACTTAATTACTTTAATATAAAACTTAACCTTAATTCACCTATTCAATTTAATTTAATTTACTTAATTTTAAAATTTGGTCCTTAAATTACTAATTTGAACCCTTAATTTACTTAAGTTTAAAAATTTAGAACTTAATTGAAAATTTTAGACCTTAATTACTTAATTTAAAATTTTCGACCATAATTTACCTATTTATCCTTAATTTACTTTAGTTTAAATTTAGATCTTTGATTAATCTTAACTTACTTAATTGAAAATTTTAGACCTTAATTTAATTAATATAAATGTTTAGACAATAATTTACCTATTTCTCAATAATTTACTTTAGTTTAATTTTAGATCCTAGATTATTTCAATTTAAAAATTTAGACCTCAATTTAGACCTACGATTAATAAAATACAACAAAATAAGATCAAGTTTTATTTATAGTTGTCACAATAAAATAAAATGATATAAAGCAAGATTATGATTATTGTCAGTGTTATTCACAATTTGGGGATTGGGTTTCTTAGCGGTTGGCTCTCTTGAGGCTTTTGAGAATTGCTTTGACCTCATTCTCTTCTGCACATATAAGTAGAAGGAAAGTAGGAGAATGACGTGCGGGATAAAATGCTTTTCTTGTTAGATTGAGATTGTCATTAAAATAGATATAGAAACAGCTTATAAAAATATTTTAATGAGATTTTTGGAATATTTAGAAATTTTCAAAAAATTATCAATTGAATAAAAATATTTAGTACATTTGTTGATTTTAAGAAAGATGTATTCATGGGGAATATAAGTCATTAGGAATTAATTAGGGGAAATATTGATAATGGGGGAGAATATAAAATTAAAATTATTTTAATTATATTTTTAAAAAGCATATATTTTATTATATTATGAAATTAATCAAATAAACAGAAATTATTATTTTCAACTGAATATATTTGCCCGTGGAAAATAAATCATTCTCAATTAGCTTGAAGGCGAAACGAGCGCTTTCATTTTCTAAAGTTTCGTTCGCTTGATAAATTGTGCTTGGGTAGAGTATCATTTAAAATACTAAACTAAATTCAGTAAAAATCGATTTTAATTAATATTTATTTAATTTAATATTAATTAATTTTATTATGGGATTTGAATTGCTCTCAAAATATACCCAATGGTAGGTGAGAAAAATAAATAAAAAAAATAAAATACCTTAATTTATAAAGGAAATATATTAAATATAAAACTTAATCAAACAATTAGAAATGAATAGTGAACAGGATGATCAAATATATGCTGTTGATTCTAAAAATGCCGATCAAAAGATGTGGTTGGTAAAAATTCCAAATTATATCTATGACGATTGGATCAATTTGCCTCAAGATTCAATTGTTGCCAAAATTGTGATCAACGAAGAAGATAAGTCAAACAATACGCATAAATTTATTTGTAATCCAGATTTTATAACAAATCCAGAGAAAGGTATAACAAATAAACTAAATATCCAGTCTTGTTGTAATTTAAAAAAATCCGACAATAAGAAGATAAATTTCTCAGTTGGATCTCGAAATAATAAATTTTTTATTCTAAAATCACAGAAAAATCCCAAAATTAAGAAAAAATCAATCATTGGGCATGTTGCTGTTCAAGCCAATGTAATGCCTGATAATAATGAAGGATATTTTTCATGGAAATCAAAGCAAGTCAAAATACGTAACGAACCGGCAAGAACAAGTAAATTCTGTGATATTAAGAGTCACACAATAAGAAAACCGGAAATTTCCACAAAACCAAACGATAGAAAAATATTAAAACCACCAGTCACACATTCCAAAGTTCGCATAAATCGAAACAAATTAATAGAATTAATTTGTTCAAGCTTTGAAAAACATCAATATTACAGCATAAAGGACCTTGCCAATCTCACTAACCAACCAGCAGCATATGTGAAGGAAATTTTACAAGAAATTGCAAAATTAACTAATTTACCATATCAGAGAGGTAAATGGGAGTTAAAAGAAGAATACAGGCATTATTAAGATAAACTTTTAATGATTTAATAATTTTCTTGGTCAAATACAAAATATTTCATTTTTTAAGTACACTTTTAAATTTAAATCTTAAATAATATTTTAGAAAATTTTTATATTTATAATTTATTAAATAAAGTAATTGTTAGAATTATTAAAGTAAATAGAAAACACCTTTTAATTTAATTTTATTATTATTTTATTTTGAAATAACAACAGTTTAATTTATTTAAAATTTTTTTTAATTTAAAATTTAAGTATGATATTATGAAATTATTATTTTTAGTTTCATATTTTTTTTAAAATATTTAATAAAATAATTAGGAGTTAAAAATATCTTTTAAATTATTTAGAGAAATCTTTTAGGGAAATTGTAAGAAAAATTATTAAAATCAATTAAAGGAAGAATGAAGGAAATTTTACAAGTAATTTACCATCTCAGTGAAGTAAATGGGAGTTAAAAGAAGCATTATTAAGATAAATTTTTAATGATTTCATAATTTTCTTGATGAAATACAAAATTTTTCATTTTTAAGTACACTTTTAAATTTAAATCTTTAATAATATTTTAATTTTTAGATAGAAATTTAGAAATTTGTGATATTTATAATTAAATTAATTAAGTAATTATAAAATAAGTCATTTTAAAATATTAATTTAGTTATTATTTTTAATATTTAATTTTTTTATGTAGACCTTTTTCATTCAACATTTTCTAATCAAAATAATTTAATTTATTTTCATATTTTAAAATTTAATTACCTAATTAATTTAACGTTATTTTATTATATTATGAAATTATTAAAATAAATAGAAATTTAAATATTAATTTACTTATTATTTTTTATTTCATTTTATTATTCATTTTATTTTATCACCTACTTTAGAACTTTATGAAGATCATTTAGAAATTTTTAAGGTAGAGAAATGACTTTCACTATTTAGTTATTGTTTCTTTAAATGAAGTGAATTAATTTTTTATTTAATAAATATAATTTTGTTTTTTAATTTTTTTAAAAATAATATTTATTTTCCAATTTAATAATATCAGACAAAATTACACAATAAGTTTCTGAATTCGTCAATTCTCACACAAAAGGGCAAATAAGGGGAGGGTACTTTCCTACTTTCCCTACAAATTTTTTTAAATCAACGATTACATCATCAATTTTAATTTTTAATAAGAACTTTACTCGATTGCTTGAAATTAAATTTTTTGTTTATTGAGTCTATTGCGTCATCGCAATTTCGAAAATAATATTTTTGTGCACCACTTTTTTGAATATTTCACTCAAACAATGTATAGACAGAATTTAATTCTTTGCAAAATGGCATCACTATTTATTTCAAATTCACTGTGACTACTAGTTAAACAGTGTTTTTTTCAAACAACTTTACATACACACATTTCCAACATTTAAAAAATACAAATTATTTATCTATACTTAAGAAAACCCATTCTAATATTAAAAAATCATATTAAAAGACATTAAAAACTATATATTTACTAAAATCTTAGAGAAATTCGAGCTCTCCAAATTGGTGATATTACATCTTTCTCATCCATTTTATATCCCTGTATTGAAATATTCACAAACCAGCTCTCTCCATCTTTATATTCAATTTCTTCAAAGACATCATGAAAACTGTAATTTTGATTGTTAATGAATTGCAACTTAGAGTCTTATTGATTATACCTAACACTTTATTTACTGCAATAACATCTTTTGTTATATGTGCGATGAAGCTTGAATATTGCGACTTGATTAATTTGACTGCATTTTAGAATTGATATAAGATTTCATCTACCAATAAATATATCTTGTTATAATAAATATACACATTAAATCTAAGAAATTTTATTACTAATTATTTTTAATAAATTTTATTATTAATTAATTAATTAATTTATATTATTATTAATTGCTATTAATTATTCTATTTTATTTTCATTTTTTATTACTTACTATTATTATCAATGTCGCTCATCGTGAAAATAAATAAGTTAATTCTAAAAATATCTATGTCAAATTTCGAATTTAATAATTCACATACAAATAGTTAAAGTAGGTCACATAGAAATTGAAAAAATAAAGTATGTCAAGGACTCTTCATTAAAAATAATTTAAATAACTGAAAATATTATTATTATTATTATTATTATTATTATTATTATTATTATTATTATTATTATTACACATCATTAAAATATAATATTATATCAAAGTACCGACTAAATGGGATTTGAGCTGCCGCTTTCGGAATATTGAGCAGTGGTTATTTAGAGTCATTTTTTGGATTATTTTGTCAATAGATCATCGAGGAAGCCGTTTTTATTTTTATATGTACGGAAGCATAATATTGACAATATTTGATTAATATATTATGAAAACATTATTTGAAGTGTAGTTTGCAAATCCATTAGTTAATTACCTTTTAAGAAATTTTTTTATTTGAAAATATTTTGATTATATATACTTTTGAATATGTTTTAAACTATATCTTTAAATAAATGGAAAGTAGGTAGATATGGGCTTACGGGAGCAATTTGGTACCCCATTACAACTCAATAATTAATCAGAAGTTAACAAATATTTTCATTAATTATTTCCTTTTATTTCATTATTTTTATTTAATTAATTATTATAATTTTATTTCTTTATTTTATTATTTAATTTATTTTAGTTTAATTCTTATTACTGTTTTTTACTAATTTACGCAAACTGAGACAAAAATATTCAAAATATAAAATTATATTACACAAACTTATTATACATTTAATTATAAAAAAATCATTAAAAACAATTTTTTTAACAAAGATTTATTTAAATAACACCCGGTATCTCTTCAGCTGTTTCTTTGAATTGCGAGAATGATGGATCCGGATCGAATTATTGAACAGCAAATCAGGCACCTCCCTTATAATGCCAATATGCAGAACTTTTATTTTTCCCCACCCAAACCATTTTATCATCTGCGTTAGTAAGTGCAGTTTTTTCATTTTTATGGTGAATAGTTGATGATTTTTGCTAGTTATTCTAGTTTGCGGTACAGAAAAGATTTGGTTAGTATTATAACAATCCAGGTACTACTGATGTTTTATGTCACTACCTTTCAATGTTACTCCTTTAGCTTTTTTAGTCTCATCATCACCTAACAAACTATAACATTTAGGTCTAAAAAACCCACTCCTTATATTTAAGACATTTATTCTCGTCTTTGAACTTTCCAATGGCAGAATCAAGGTTTTTACTGTATAATGGATGACTAGTATCGTAATTAGAAGTGTCGAGCAAATTATCTCGGATCATGGCTGGTAAAAGAACATCAAGCTTACAGTTTTCTATTTCAAGTAAATATGAATCAGTATCACCTGCAACGATATTAATTTTACAGTTGAATTCGTTACGATATTTTTGTAACTCTTCATACTGCAGCTGATACATTTTAAGTTTCGATAGATCAAGTACAGTTTGTCCAATGTAGCAGGGGGCTACTAACTACCTATTAAACAGCTCCTGAGAAATGGAACTTTTTCAATGACAATTTTACATGAAAATTATGGTCTATATTTTTAAACTAAAGTAAATTAAGGATAAATAGGCAAATTAAGGTATAATATTTTCAATTAAATTAAATTAAGGTCTAAATTTTTATATTTAAGTAATCAAGGATCTAAAATTAAACTAAAGTAAATTAAGGATAAATAGGTAAATTATGGGTTAAACTTTTAAATTGTAGTTAATCAAGGATCTAGAATTTAAATTAAATTAAATTAATAATAAATAAGTAAATTAAGGTCTAAAATTTTAAATTAAGTAATTAAGTTCTAAATTTTTAAATTGAAGTAAATTAATGTAAAATTTTAAATTAACTTAATAATTTATTGTCAGATATTTTGAATTACTATCATCTGATGAGAAATGAAAATTTTAAATGAAAACCTTTATGAAATATTTTTCAATGACAATTTTAGATAAAAATTTTTATGAATTAATTTTAGATGGAAATTATGTAAATTAAGGGATAAATTTGGTACTACGATTAATAAAATACAACAAAATAAGATCAAGTTTTATTTATAGTTGTCACAATAAAATAAAATGATATAAAGCAAGATTATGATTATTGTCAGTGTTATTCACAATTTGGGGATTGGGTTTCTTAGCGGTTGGCTCTCTTGAGGCTTTTGAGAATTGCTTTGACCTCATTCTCTTCTGCACATATAAGTAGAAGGAAAGTACGAGAATGACGTGCGGGATAAAATGCTTTTCTTGTTAGATTGAGATTGTCATTAAAATAGATATAGAAACAGCTTATAAAAATATTTTAATGAGATTTTTGGAATATTTAGAAATTTTCAAAAAATTATCAATTGAATAAAAATATTTAGTACATTTGTTGATTTTAAGAAAGATGTATTCATGGGGAATATAAGTCATTAGGAATTAATTAGGGGAAATATTGATAATGGGGGAGAATATAAAATTAAAATTATTTTAATTATATTTTTAAAAAGCATATATTTTATTATATTATGAAATTAATCAAATAAACAGAAATTATTATTTTCAACTGAATATATTTGCCCGTGGAAAATAAATCATTCTCAATTAGCTTGAAGGCGAACGAGCGCTTTCATTTTCGAAAGTTTCGTTCGCTTGATAAATTGTGCTTGGGTAGAGTATCATTTAAAATACTAAACTAAATTCAGTAAAAATCGATTTTAATTAATATTTATTTAATTTAATATTAATTAATTTTATTATGGGATTTGAATTGCTCTCAAAATATACCCAATGGTAGGTGAGAAAAATAAATAAAAAAAATAAAATACCTTAATTTATAAAGGAAATATATTAAATATAAAACTTAATAAAACAATTAGAAATGAATAGTGAACAGGATGATCAAATATATGCTGTTGATTCTAAAAATGCCGATCAAAAGATGTGGTTGGTAAAAATTCCAAATTATATCTATGACGATTGGATCAATTTGCCTCAAGATTCAATTGTTGCCAAAATTGTGATCAACGAAGAAGATAAGTCAAACAATACGCATAAATTTATTTGTAATCCAGATTTTATAACAAATCCAGAGAAAGGTATAACAAATAAACTAAATATCCAGTCTTGTTGTAATTTAAAAAAATCCGACAATAAGAAGATAAATTTCTCAGTTGGATCTCGAAATAATAAATTTTTTATTCTAAAATCACAGAAAAATCCCAAAATTAAGAAAAAATCAATCATTGGGCATGTTGCTGTTCAAGCCAATGTAATGCCTGATAATAATGAAGCATATTTTTCATGGAAATCAAAACAAGTCAAAATACGTAACGAACCGGCAAGAACAAGTAAATTCTGTGATATTAAGAGTCACACAATAAGAAAACCGGAAATTTCCACAAAACCAAACGATAGAAAAATATTAAAACCACCAGTCACACATTCCAAAGTTCGCATAAATCGAAACAAATTAATAGAATTAATTTGTTCAAGCTTTGAAAAACATCAATATTACAGCATAAAGGACCTTGCCAATCTCACTAACCAACCAGCAGCATATGTGAAGGAAATTTTACAAGAAATTGCAAAATTAACTAATTTACCATATCAGAGAGGTAAATGGGAGTTAAAAGAAGAATACAGGCATTATTAAGATAAACTTTTAATGATTTAATAATTTTCTTGGTCAAATACAAAATATTTCATTTTTTAAGTACACTTTTAAATTTAAATCTTAAATAATATTTTAGAAAATTTTTATATTTATAATTTATTAAATAAAGTAATTGTTAGAATTATTAAAGTAAATAGAAAACACCTTTTAATTTAATTTTATTATTATTTTATTTTGAAATAACAACAGTTTAATTTATTTAAAATTTTTTTTAATTTAAAATTTAAGTATGATATTATGAAATTATTATTTTTAATTTTATTTTTTTTTTAAATATTTAATAAAATAATTAGGAGTTAAAATATTTTAATTTATTCCATGTTCTTTTAAATTATTTAGAGAAATCTTTTAGGGAAATTGTAAGAAAAATTATTAAAAGGAAGAATGAAGGAAATTTTACAAGTAATTTACCATCTCAGTGAAGTAAATGGGAGTTAAAAGAAGCATTATTAAGATAAATTTTTAATGATTTCATAATTTTCTTGATGAAATACAAAATCTTTCATTTTTAAGTACACTTTTAAATTTAAATCTTTAATAATATTTTAATTTTTAGATAGAAATTTAGAAATTTGTGATATTTATAATTAAATTAATTAAGTAATTATAAAATAAGTCATTTTAAAATATTAATTTAGTTATTATTTTTAATATTTAATTTTTTTATGTAGACCTTTTTTATTCAAAATAATTTAATTTATTTTCATATTTTAAAATTTAATTACCTAATTAATTTAACGTTATTTTATTATGAAATTATTAAAATAAATAGAAATTTAAATATTAATTTACTTATTATTTTTTATTTCATTTTATTATTCATTTTATTTTATCACCTACTTTAGAACTTTATGAAGATCATTTAGAAATTTTTAAGGTAGAGAAATGACTTTCACTATTTAGTTATTGTTTCTTTAAATGAAGTGAATTAATTTTTTATTTAATAAATTTAATTTTGTTTTTTAATTTTTTTTAAAATAATATTTATTTTCCAATTTAATAATATCAGACAAAATTACACAATAAGTTTCTGAATTCGTCAGTTCTCACAAAAAAGGGCAAATAAGGGGAGGGTACTTTCCTACTTTCCCTACAAATTTTTTTTAATCAACGATTACATCATCAATTTTAATTTTTAATAAGAACTTTACTCGATTGCTTGAAATTAAATTTTTTGTTTATTGAGTCTATTGCGTCATCGCAATTTCGAAAATAATATTTTTGTGCACCACTTTTTTGAATATTTCACTCAAACAATGTATAGACAGAATTTAATTCTTTGCAAAATAGGCATCACTATTTATTTCAAATTCACTGTGACTACTAGTTAAACAGTGTTTTTTTTCAAACAACTTTACATACACACATTTCCAACATTTAAAAAATACAAATTATTTATCTATACTTAGAAAACCCATTCTAATATTAAAAAATCATATTAAAAGACATTAAAAACTATATATTTACTAAAATCTTAGAGAAATTCGAGCTCTCCAAATTGGTGATATTACATCTTTCTCATCCATTTTATATCCCTGTATTGAAATATTCACAAACCAGCTCTCTCCATCTTTATATTCAATTTCTTCAAAGACATCATGAAAACTGTAATTTTGATTGTTAATGAATTGCAACTTAGAGTCTTATTGATTATACCTAACACTTTATTTACTGCAATAACATCTTTTGTTATATGTGCGATGAAGCTTGAATATTGCGACTTGATTAATTTGACTGCATTTTAGAATTGATAAGATTTCATCTACCAAGAAATATATCTTGTTATAATAAATATACACATTAAATCTAAGAAATTTTATTACTAATTATTTTTAATAAATTTTATTATTAATTAATTAATTAATTTATATTATTATTAATTGCTATTAATTATTCTATTTTATTTTCATTTTTATTACTTACTATTATTATCAGTGTCGCTCATCGTGAAAATAAATAAGTTAATTCTAAAAATATATATGTCAAATTTCGAATTTAATAATTCACATACAAATAGTTAAAGTAGGTCACATAGAAATTGAAAAAATAAAGTATGTCAAGGACTCTTCATTAAAAATAATTTAAATAACTGAAAATAATAATATTATTATTATTATTATTATTATTATTATTATTATTATTATTATTATTATTACACATCATTAAAATATAATATTATATCAAAGTACCGACTAAATGGGATTTGAGCTGCCGCTTTCGGAATATTGAGCAGTGGTTATTTAGAGTCATTTTTTGGATTATTTTGTCAATAGATCATCGAGGAAGCCGTTTTTATTTTTATATGTACGGAAGCATAATATTGACAATATTTGATTAATATATTATGAAAACATTATTTGAAGTGTAGTTTGCAAATCCATTAGTTAATTACCTTTTAAGAAAATTTTTTTATTTGAAAATATTTTGATTATATATATACTTTTGAATATGTTTTAAACTATATCTTTAAATAAATGGAAAGTAGGTAGATATGGGCTTACGGGAGCTATTTGGTACCCCATTACAACTCAATAATTAATCAGAAGTTAACAAATATTTTCATTAATTATTTCCTTTTATTTCATTATTTTTATTTAATTAATTATTATAATTTTGTTTCTTTATTTTATTATTTAATTTATTTTAGTTTAATTCTTATTACTGTTTTTTACTAATTTACGCAAACTGAGACAAAAATATTCAAAATATAAAATTATATTACACAAACTTATTATACATTTAATTATAAAAAATCATTAAAAACAATTTTTTTAACAAAGATTTATTTAAATAACACCCGGTATCTCTTCAGCTGTTTCTTTGAATTGCGAGAATGATGGATCCGGATCGAATTATTGAACAGCAAATCAGGCACCTCCCTTATAATGCCAATATGCAGAACTTTTATTTTTCCCCCACCCAAACCATTTTATCATCTGCGTTAGTAAGTGCAGTTTTTTTCATTTTTTATGGCTAATAGTTGATGATTTTGCTAGTTATTCTAGTTTGCGGTACAGAAAAGATTTGGTTAGTATTATAACAATCCAGGTACTACTGATGTTTTATGTCACTACCTTTCAATGTTACTCTTTTAGCTTTTCTAGTCTCATCATCACCTAACAAACTATAACATTTAGGTCTAAAAAACCCACTCCTTATATTTAAGACATTTATTCTCGTCTTTGAACTTTCCAATGGCAGAATCAAGGTTTTTACTGTATAATGGATGACTAGGATCGTAATTAGAAGTGTCGAGCAAATTATCTCGGATCATGGCTGGTAAAAGAACATCAAGCTTACAGTTTTCTATTTCAAGTAAATATGAATCAGTATCACCTGCAACGATATTAATTTACAGTTGAATTCGTTACGATATTTTTGTAACTCTTCATACTGCAGCTGATACATTTTAAGTTTCGATAGATCAAGTACAGTTTGGCCAATGTAGCAGGGGGCTACTAACTACCTATTAAACAGCTCCTGAGAAATGAAACTTTTTCAATGACAATTTTACATGAAAATTATGGTCTATATTTTTAAACTAAAGTAAATTAAGGATAAATAGGCAAATTAAGGTATAAAATTTTCAATTAAATTAAATTAAGGTCTAAATTTTATATTTAAGTAATCAAGGATCTAAAATTAAACTAAATTAAATTAAGGATAAATAGGTAAATTATGGGTTAAACTTTTAAATTGTAGTTAATCAAGGATCTAGAATTTAAATTAAAGTAAATTAATAATAAATAAGTAAATTAAGGTCTAAAATTTTAAATTAAGTAAATTAAATTAAATTAAGGATAAATAGGTAAATTAAGGTTAAGTTTTAAATTAAATAATTAATGTGTAAAATTTTAAATTAAGTAATTAAGTTCTAAATTTTTAAATTGAAGTAAATTAATGTAAAATTTTAAATTAACTTAATAATTTATTGTCAGATATTTTGAATTACTATCATCTGATGAGAAATGAAAATTTTAAATGAAAACCTTTATGAAATATTTTTCAATGACAATTTTAGATAAAAATTTTTATGAATTAATTTTAGATGGAAATTATGTAAATTAAGGGATAAATTTGGTACTACGATTAATAAAATACAACAAAATAAGATCAAGTTTTATTTATAGTTGTCACAATAAAATAAAATGATATAAAGCAAGATTATGATTATTGTCAGTGTTATTCACAATTTGGGGATTGGGTTTCTTAGCGGTTGGCTCTCTTGAGGCTTTTGAGAATTGCTTTGACCTCATTCTCTTCTGCACATATAAGTAGAAGGAAAGTAGGAGAATGACGTGCGGGATAAAATGCTTTTCTTGTTAGATTGAGATTGTCATTAAAATAGATATAGAAACAGCTTATAAAAATATTTTAATGAGATTTTTGGAATATTTAGAAATTTTAAAAAAATTATCAATTGAATAAAAATATTTAGTACATTTGTTGATTTTAAGAAAGATGTATTCATGGGGAATATAAGTCATTAGGAATTAATTAGGGGAAATATTGATAATGGGGAGAATATAAAATTAAAATTATTTTAATTATATTTTTAAAAAGCATATATTTTATTATATTATAAAATTAATCAAATAAACAGAAATTATTATTTTCAACTGAATATATTTGCCCGTGGAAAATAAATCATTCTCAATTAGCTTGAAGGCGAACGAGCGCTTTCATTTTCGAAAGTTTCGTTCGCTTGATAAATTGTGCTTGGGTAGAGTATCGTTTAAAATACTAAACTAAATTCAGTAAAAATCGATTTTAATTAATATTTATTTAATTTAATATTAATTAATTTTATTATGGGATTTGAATTGCTCTCAAAATATACCCAATGGTAGGTGAGAAAAATAAAAAAAAAAATAAAATACCTTAATTTATAAAAGAAATATATTAAATATAAAACTTAATCAAACAATTAGAAATGAATAATGAACAGGATGATCAAATATATGCTGTTGATTCTAAAAATGCCGATCAAAAGATGTGGTTGGTAAAAATTCCAAATTATATCTATGACGATTGGATCAATTTGCCTCAAGATTCAATTGTTGCCAAAATTGTGATCAACGAAGAAGATAAGTCAAACAATACTCATAAATTTATTTGTAATCCAGATTATATAACAAATCCAGAGAAAGGTATAAGAAATAAACTAAATATCCAGTCTTGTTGTAATTTAAAAAAATCCGACAATAAGAAGATAAATTTCTCAGTTGGATCTCGAAATAATAAATTTTTTATTCTAAAATCACAGAAAAATCCCAAAATTAAGAAAAAATCAATCATTGGGCATGTTGCTGTTCAAGCCAATGTAATGCCTGATAATAATGAAGCATATTTTTCATGGAAATCAAAACAAGTCAAAATACGTAACGAACCGGCAAGAACAAGTAAATTCTGTGATATTAAGAGTCACACAATAAGAAAACCGGAAATTTCCACAAAACTAAACGACAGAAAAATATTAAAACCACCAGTCACAAATTCCAAAGTTCGCATAAATCGAAACAAATTAATAGAATTAATTTGTTCAAGCTTTGAAAAACATCAATATTACAGCATAAAGGACCTTGCCAATCTCACTAACCAACCAGCAGCATATGTGAAGGAAATTTTACAAGAAATTGCAAAATTAACTAATTTACCATATCAGAGAGGTAAATGGGAGTTAAAAGAAGAATACAGGCATTATTAAGATAAACTTTTAATGATTTAATAATTTTCTTGGTCAAATACAAAATATTTCATTTTTTAAGTACACTTTCAAATTTAAATCTTAAATAATATTTTAGAAAATTTTTATATTTATAATTTATTAAATAAAGTTAGAATTATTAAAGTAAATAGAAAACACCTTTTTAATTTAATTTTATTATTATTTTATTTTGAAATAACAACAGTTTAATTTATTTAAAATTTTTTTTAATTTAAAATTTAAGTATGATATTATGAAATTATTATTTTTAATTTTATATTTTTTTTAAAATATTTAATAAAATAATTAGGAGTTAAAAATATTTTTAATTTATTCCATGTTCTTTTAAATTATTTAGAGAAATCTTTTAGGGAAATTGTAAGAAAAATTATTAAAATCAATTAAAGGAAGAATGAAGGAAATTTTACAAGTAATTTACCATCTCAGTGAAGTAAATGGGAGTTAAAAGAAGCATTATTAAGATAAATTTTTAATGATTTTTTAATAATTTTCTTGATGAAATACAAAATCTTTCATTTTTAAGTACACTTTTAAATTTAAATCTTTAATAATATTTTAATTTTTAGATAGAAATTTAGAAATTTGTGATATTTATAATTAAATTAATTAAGTAATTATAAAATAAGTCATTTTAAAATATTAATTTAGTTATTATTTTTAATATTTAATTTTTTTATGTAGACCTTTTTTATTCAAAATAATTTTAATCAAAATAATTTAATCTATTTTCATATTTTAAAATTTAATTACCTAATTAATTTAACGTTATTTTATTATATTATGAAATTATTAAAATAAATAGAAATTTAAATATTAATTTACTTATTATTTTTTATTTCATTTTATTATTCATTTTATTTTATCACCTACTTTAGAACTTTATGAAGATCATTTAGAAATTTTTAAGGTAAAGAAATGACTTTCACTATTTAGTTATTGTTTCTTTAAATGAAGTGAATTAATTTTTTATTTAATAAATTTAATTTTGTTTTTTAATTTTTTTAAAAATAATATTTATTTTCCAATTTAATAATATCAGACAAAATTACACAATAAGTTTCTGAATTCGTCAGTTCTCACAAAAAAGGGCAAATAAGGGGAGGGTACTTTCCTACTTTCCCTACAAATTTTTTTTAATCAACGATTACATCATCAATTTTAATTTTTAATAAGAACTTTACTCGATTGCTTGAAATTAAATTTTTTGTTTATTGAGTCTATTGCGTCATCACAATTTCGAAAATAATATTTTTGTGCACCACTTTTTTGAATATTTCACTCAAACAATGTATAGACAGAATTTAATTCTTTGCAAAATAGCATCACTATTTATTTCAAATTCACTGTGACTACTAGTTAAACAGTGTTTTTTTTCAAACAACTTTACATACACACATTTCCAACATTTAAAAAATACAAATTATTTATCTATACTTGAGAAAACCCATTCTAATATTAAAAAATCATATTAAAAGACATTAAAAACTATATATTTACTAAAATCTTAGAGAAATTCGAGCTCTCCAAATTGGTGATATTACATCTTTCTCATCCATTTTATATCCCTGTATTGAAATATTCACAAACCAGCTCTCTCCATCTTTATATTCAATTTCTTCAAAGACATCATGAAAACTGTAATTTTGATTGTTAATGAATTGCAACTTAGAGTCTTATTGATTATACCTAACACTTTATTTACTGCAATAACATCTTTTGTTATATGTGCGATGAAGCTTGAATATTGCGACTTGATTAATTTGACTGCATTTTAGAATTGATATAAGATTTCATCTACCAAGAAATATATCTTGTGGTGGGTTACAGGTAATCCAAAGTTTCCTCCTACTCGTGCTGTTTCCAGCGTAACCCAGAATACAATTGACAGCTGACCACTTGATACCCGTTGAGCAATCAACGTTGGTAATGTATCAAGGGTTTGAGTACTACCAAAAAGTGAGCATGCTTAGCATACTATAATTGTCTAGCACCCATTGGGGTTCACGGACTGCCGATAGAAGGCTTATGTCCGATTTCTTATTCAGGTCCCCATCTATTCCTACCGATTGAGTGTCGTTCCATTTATATTTATTTCCTTTAAAATACAAAACCACGTTTTCTTTATTCATCGATTTCCCGTTGTCGTTACTCACACTCCATTTCATACATATCCCTGTACGCGTGTACACACATAGGTATTCGCCTCCCCATCCATCTCTTCATACACCTGTATACGCCCATCTATTCCCGTCCGTGAGCTTGCCGGATTATCTGGGTGTATTCGATTCGGTTTTAATCACGTTCAAACATCCAACATACTCTATTTAAATTTACTGCATTCTCGATACTCGTTTTCGTCAATTAGTTTTTAAATGCCGAATTTGGCTGTTAATTAATTTAATTTTTAACGAAATATCGATCCTGATGAGGCATTATCTCCTAGAAATTTAGAGAAAACATTCAATTTCATGTCTTCACTATTGCTTCAAAAACATACAAAAAACGTTGATCTTTTCAAATTACATTATTAATTAACTTTGTTTAAGTTAACTATTTTAATCTAAAATCTTGTTTACCACTGGGTGGTAATTTGAAATTTAATATATATATATATATATATATATTTTTTTATTTTTCAGGATTAAACCAGTGAATCGGATTTTACCACTAAATTTGGGTACTCAGTTGTACTCGTCATGAGTGGTTTAATCACCATTTTTCGAATTGGAGGGTAATTTATTTTATTAAAATGCTTATTTTTAGATATTTAAACGGAAAGTTTACGACTGAAAACGATTTAAACCTGAAATAGAAGCGCTAGTCGGAGCACACGGGTATAAACTACCTAGCAAACTTTTCAGGAAAAGGTGAATTATTGGAATTTTATCGGCTCTCAAAACGAACAATTTGCACAATAAAAGTTTCTATTTTGTTTATTTATTTTTTTTTCTCTTTTTTATGCTATTTATAATAATAATAATAACATTGATAGCAGTAATAATAATAATAGTAATAATAATAATAATGATAATAATAATCGTAGTAATAATAATAGCACTAGGGTAATAATAATAACACATGCAAAATTATAAAAATTTTTAGGATTATAGGACGACTAGCAATAACCTTAATTCTTATTATTATACAACTTGGGGTCTTTAAAGGGAACGGTGGTTATATTTTCATAAGGTTATTTTATAAATCTATATATACATACACATACACATACATACATATTTATATATTTAATTTAAATTATTAATTGTGTCGTCGTTTTCTGGGGGGTGNATATCCTTCAGAATTAATATGAAATGAGGGTTTAATTGTTGGAGTTAAATCATCATTAATTTTAGGATCAACTTTAAGAGGTTTTGTTTTTAAAAACATTTCTTCTTCTTCCACATTAGAGGTTCTTCTACGTTTTCTTTGATTTCTTTCAGAATGACTTTCAGGATGATTTTCAGTGGATTCTTTATCCCGCCACTCCAATTCTTTTATTTTTTGTTTTTTATCTTCCAACTCTTTAAATTTTGCTTGCTCATTTAATCCTTTTATAGCTTTAATTGTTGGTCCTTGTTGTTGTTGGATTACCTCATTTAATATTATAGATTCAGTATGTTGAGTTGTATCTTTTTTATTATACTTGTTTTGTTCTGATTGTAATTTTTTTAAAAGTGCTAATCTTTCTTCATATACCATTTTAATGGTATCAAAAATGGTATCATGGTTCGAAGGGCTTCAAGTATAAACCTTTACCATTTTTAGTTTTACAAAGGCATCCATTCTTTAAAGATTTACACATTTTTTTTAAATCATCTTTATCTTTTGAAGATAAAGATTCAGATGATGAAATTTGATTTTTTAAAAAATCATTTAAACCTCTACCTTTATAAGGATCAAGATAAAGACCCTTTCCAACGGACCCTTTTCCCCTAGCTTGCCCTACCTTCTTCATTGAATCGATTTCAGTTTGTAATTTTTCTTTTTCTAGGTCTGTCTTTTGAGATTCTTTAGCTTTTTGAACTGTAGTTGCAATTCCTCCAGCTATTCCAGCAGCACCTGATAGTCCGGCAATGATTGCAGGTATTAAAGCAGCTAATGGAAGAATGCCACCGGATTTGGAGTAACTCCCCATACGTTCTTTAACTTGTTCTTTTACATGTTTTCCAATAAAATATTTTTTACCATCAATTACTACTGATTTATTTTTATTTGAATTTATTAATTCTTGCAAAGATTCTTCAGTTGTCATTTTATAATAAATAAAATGGATATTTGGAAACCAATTTTAAATAGACATAAATCTAAATTTAATAATAAAGTATTTCCTGATAATTTTAGATTATTAATTGTTGGTTCTTCAGGATGTGGAAAGAATGTACTTGTTTTGAAAATGTTACTTGAAGATGGTTTTTTAGATTATAATAATTTAATCTTTTATTCTACAACCATAAATCAACCAGAATTACAACTTTTGAAATGTGGATTTGAAAATAAATTAACTAAAAAAGCAATAATTGATATTTTTAAAAATCAACATAGATGTCCTGAAGAAGTTTTTCAACCTTGTGATATGGTTGATTGGTATAAGGAAAAGATTTTAGAATCAGATATTAGTAATAAAAATGATTACATCTGTGAAGATGAGGGGAGGGGCAAGCAATTCAAGTTTTATTCTCTAATAAACCTGAAGATGTTTTACATTGTGATTTACTTCCTAAAGATAAAAAGAATCTAGTTATATTTGATGATGTTGTTAACATGAAAAATCAAGAGATTCAAAAGAGTTACTTTACAAGAGGAAGGCATAATAATTGTAATGTTATTTATACATCTCAAACTTATTATGCTTTAGATAAAATCTCTATAAGAAATAATTCTAATTGTTTTATATTTTTTAAATTAGATAAGCGTGATAAGAATATGATTTATAATGACTTATTTTCAAATGTTGAACCTGATAAGAATATGTTTGATATGTTTGTTGATAATCATTGGAAAGAAAAATATAATTATATTTATTTGGATAGAGAAGAAGCTGAAATATGGAAAAGTTTATTTTAGAAATCTGTTTTCTGTAGTTCACTATTATAAAATCTACCTAATATTTTTTCATTATTTAAATCAATGATGTTATATGTTATTGGAGTTGTATAATGTATTTTATTTATAATAAAAATTTCATTTGTCCATTTTGCTGTGAATCCTTTTTCAAATTTATTTTTATATTTAAATATTCTTACTCGGTCACCAATTTTAAACTTTGGTTTTTCAATAACATCATTTTCAATATTTACCACTTTAATGGTTTCAGGATTCATGGAAGCATTTAAAGGTGTTGATTTTATAGAACTATGTATATCATTATTATATTCATTTACAATCTTTTGTAACAATTCATTGTTCCATTTTTGTTTTCCAATAGCAGTAAAATATTTCCACATTTTATTTTTTAATGTTCTATTTAATCTTTCAACTACGACTGCTTTTCCTTCGTTTTCTGTTGAATATAATTTAATATCATTTTCATTTAAAAACTTTGTAAAAACTTTATTATAAAATTCTGTTCCTTTTTCACACCATAAATATTTTGGAATTCTTTGATGTTGTTCAAATATATTTTCAAATGCTTCTGTAATAGAATATCCTGTTTTACTTTCTAAACACCTTGCAAAAGCAAATCTTGTATATAAATCTATTACAGTTAAAATTATTTTATATTTTTCAGGGTCTGATGATTTGGTTGGCATAAAAACTAAATCAGCAGACCATGTTTGATCTTTTTCATGTACTTGAACTTTTAAATATTTTTTATTTTTTCTAAATTCATGGTGTAATTCGTTGGCATATTTTATTTGTGATTCTGTTGGAATTAATAAACTAGTCTTGGATATATTCTCGAGGGATCTTTCAATGTCTGCTTGTTCAATAATCTTTTTATTAGCAACATCTTTTGCTTTCCTAGCAAGTCCTGCTCCTATAAAAATCTTACCTTTCATTGCTAATTTAACTAGAGCTCTTTGAATTTTTTCTTGGGTTGATGGATTTTGGATATTATTTAAATCATGTATTAAATTAACATCTGCAACATGTCTATCTCTAAGATTTGTTGAATTGTAAGCAATATCATGTTTTAAAGCTGCTTGATCAATTCTATTTATTGGTTCTTCTCCTTGTTTGGGATTATTATTTTCATCTAATCTAATATCTAATCTTGTTCCTGGTCCAGTATAATTGTGTTTAAATAAATGTCTTTCACCTGGATATTTTTCTGTAGTAAAAGGTTTTAATATTGAAGATGTTGTTTTTGAAGATTTTAGATCACCTCCTGTATGTTTTTTAGTTTTTAGATGACTTGCTTTATGATGTCTTGTAACTTGACAATTACAACTTTCACATCTCCAATATGGTTTATTTAGAGACATTTTAAAATGTTAAAATATTAAGAATCTCCCCTAACATTTTCGATTATTGAAATCTTTCCACCATATAATTTCATTTCTATTTTCTTTTCTTCTAATATTAATGTATATACTTTAGCTTTAAAGTTAGAATCCTTTGTTACATGAAGTGTAACATCAACATTATTTATGGCTAGGCGATCATCTTGGTCTGAAACATTTATACAAAATATAGAATATAAATTTTTGAAATCTTCTAAACTTAATTGCGGTTCAACTTTGAAATCATAACATGTTTCAATATAATTTAGATATGGGAATATGTTTTCATTATTTTCAATATTAAATTCCATTCTATTTATTGGATAATAAGAACTATTTAATTGAATTTGGATTGTTTTTAAATTATCATCTCCAATCTTTTGAATAAACAAGTTGTTATTTTTTTGAAATGATGGATCTACTTCTTTGAATCCAATCAAGATATATCGTGGTCGGTATGCTAAATTTGCCACCTTTATAGAATATGTTGAACCCTCTGTCATACTAAATTCACTACAGATTCTATTTAAATAATTTACATTTATAGACTTGTTGGAATTTAATCTTTCAAGGAGTTTAATCTCAGAATGTGGATTTAATGTCCATTCAGGTATATGTAATTCAAGTGTTGATAATTTTAATTTAGCTTTTGTATCTGCAGCTCCATAGAACAATCTTTTATCACCTTCTAGTCTATTACAAACTAATTCTATAAAAACATTA
Source organism: Schmidtea polychroa (assembly GCA_959609185.1). Taxonomy (NCBI): domain Eukaryota; kingdom Metazoa; phylum Platyhelminthes; order Tricladida; family Dugesiidae; genus Schmidtea; species Schmidtea polychroa. The sequence continues at coordinate 38,565 of CAUHTR010002371.1, forward strand.
TGAAGTATACGATTATAGTTTTGAAGGAATCCAAATAAGTGTTTTAATTCAAAATAACCTTCAAATTTTTTAGATTTATAAAGTTCAGCTCTTTTATAATAACCATAATTTATATCTAAACCATCTTTATCTAAATCCCCTTTATTAACATCAGGAATCCAGCCTGTTAATTCACCATATTCATTTTTATAATCACAACCAGTCAAAATAAAATTTAACATTGTAGAATATACTCCCGGATGCAAAACAGTTTCAATTTCTGATGATCCTAGTTTTAATCTCATGTTGGAGAATAAATTTGGAAAGAAATTATTTTCTAGGGTTATATCTTTGTTTGCTTCAATTTCTAATTCAATTTTATAATATAATTTAGCATTACAAATATCTATTGGGTTTGATGTTTGAAGAGATTGAAAAACTATATCACCCCTACGATTTAAGTTTGCTATAGATCCTGAAGTTGGGGATATTTTAAGTACATCATTTTTCTTGATTTCATGAGTAAATTCTTTATTATAATCAAGATTTAATTTATTTTTTTCTTGAATTTTAAGATTTATATTATTCATTTTTATATATTAAAATTAATATACCCAATAAAAAAAATATTTATAAAATGACTGACTTAATTGAAAGAATGAGAAATGAATTGAATGAAGTTAAACACAAGAGAATGAAAAGAAGAGAAGAAGAACCATTAGAATACATTAAAGAGTTGATGGTAGAGAATGAAAAGTATCGACATTTTTACGTGAAAGCTGTAGAAGTTGCTGAGATAAGGTTAAAGAAAATGAAACAATTGCAGGAAAGAGTTAAAGAACTTGAATCGATTATTTATACTTGTAAAAATGACAAAAATCCAAAGCCTAATAGCGCAGTGGGCTAGACTGGCACAGTGGTTCAAATGGATAGTGGTTCAAATCCTAACTGTGGTTAGTTTTTTTTCAACATAAAATAATATTAAAAATTTGAAAATAATAGTGTGGGTATCTTAGATTTATAAAGTAGTTGTATATTTTATTTTATTTATTTTATTTAATTTATTTATTTTATTTTTTTATTAATTAATTAATTTTTAAACATAAATATGAAAAAAAAAATATTGAAACGGGTGTGGTGGCGAACCGGTAATTATCGCCACCAGTCTTTCGAACACATCCCAGATCGATCCCTTTCTCAGTTGTTTTCGGACCTCTTTCGGATTCGCTTTCGAATTAATTTATACTTTCGAGTAGCACACTTAAAACGCCGTTGAAATCGACTTCGTGAGCGAGAAGCGAATAATAAGGTGTGCTGCTATTATCGAATTGATTCTGATGTATGAGTCTGGCCAGCTTGTATATTGGAAGAGATTTGATAAACGAAAGAGGTTGAAATGATCTGGATCAAAAAAAACTGTTGAGAGAACAGTGAAAAAAAAAATACCACTGTCCTCTCAGAGCAGTTTTACTATTTCATAAATTTTTTTATTCTTCAAGACATCAAGATTAAGATTTTTAAAATATTTATAATTTTATTCAACTCAGTTAGCATTCTGCTCGATTTGCAATTTGCTAACTTGGCAGCTTGCCAACACAATACTATAAGTAGTGGATATAAGACCCTCACGAACGCAACCCTATTGGTGGTTAGTGAGAACCCTTTCTTCGTATTGAAAATAGAGGGTCTAAAAGGATTAAAAATGTAAAAATTTGGGGTTATTATTACAATATATTAAGAATTTAGGGGTTATTATTACAATATGTTAAGAATTTGGGGTCACTTATACCTGCAGGGTTGTGCTCGTGAGGGTCTTATATCCATTACTGTGGATAACTGTACATATATAAGTTAATTTATTACTATATATATTGTTCTCGACAAATGTATAGTTTGAGGGGGGTACTTATGAAAAAATGTAAATTATACTTTTATAAGTTTCAAATATACATATATAAGTTAGATTGTGAATCTGGATATTTGTTTCGACGATTGCGTAACTTGGGGGGGGGGTATTTATAAAATATTTACCACTTATTATAGATTATATTTTTATCGCTAACGTAGTTTATATTTTATACTTTTATGACCAAATTCAGATTATAATTTATAGTCTTTCAGCTAATATAAATTTATAATTTATATTTTTATGAAATTAAATTTATAGTTTATGTTTTTAAAGCTATTATAATTTTATAATTTATACTTTTGAGGTTATAATTTATATTTTATGAAGTTAAGTTAAATTTATAGTTTATATTTCTAAAGCTAATATAATTTTATAATTTATATTTTTAAGTTTATAATTTATATTTTTATGAAGTTAAATTTATAGTTTATATTTTTAAGTTTATAATTTATATTTTTATGAAGTTAAATTTATAGTTTATATTTTAGAGCTAATATAATTTTATAATTTATACTTTTAAGTTTATAATTTATATTTGGTGAAGTTCAATTTATAGTTTATATTTCTAAAGCTAATATAATTTTATAAGTTATATTTTTAAGTTTATGATTTATATTTTTATGAAGTTAAGTTAAATTTATAGTTTATATTTTGTAGCTAATATAATTTTATAATTTATACTTTTAAGTTTATAATTTATATTTTGTGAAGTTAAATTTATAGTTTATGTTTCTAAAGCTAATATAATTTTATAATTTATACTTTTATGAAGTTAAGATTATAATTTGTACTTTTATAATTAACTTAGAGTTATAATTTATAATTTTTATCGTCAATATAAATTTGTAATTTATAGTTTTAAGAAGTTAAATTTATAATTTATACCTTTATAACTAATCATAATTTATATTTTGAAGAAATTAAATCTATAAGTATAATTCATATTTTTATGAAATTGAGAGGATAATTTATACTTTTGTGGGTTACGATTTGTATTTTTATAGTTAGTTTAGAGTCTATTCAATTTAAAATCCAAGTCTTGCTGATACGCATGTCGAACACCTTTATGAATACTATCACTACTAAATCAATCATTTTTAAAAAATCTTTACTTTACACTATTACTAGAAAATTGATTTAAGACTTTTATAAATCTAGATTCGACAGACGTATAGGTAGAGTTGGTTCTTGATGATATTTAACCGTCTACATTAATTGTGAATTGTAGATTTGTGATTAATTTAGGTCTGAGATCTACTCTGTTTATTAACCTTAGTGTATTGTATTGTGTTGATTTTGGATGTAGATTTTAACTATGTAAGTTATTCATGTCTTGAAAGTCGGGAAGAGTGTTTGCTTTCGCGGCCCCACTGTGACCACTACGACAAACCTTACTGTTGTGTTGTAAGTCAACCCTTTACGGCTGACCTATAATAAATAGGTTGAGTCAGACGGAGGATTTCATCGACTTAACTCCATGGCAGAACCATGAAGTGGTGCGACCTCCGAATGACCTGAACAAAAAAAAACCAATAATATTGATAAGTGCGTGCCAGGCAGTGGCCTGCAATCATTGTGGGCTGTTTACTCATCGATGATAAAGTGCATAGGTGCAGGGTTGGCTGGGATCGCGCTTCAAAATCAATGATAACCGACGATCTCACTCAAACCTACATTGCTATAGTTAAAAAGAAATAATGAAGACAAGGTTTCAATAATAATAATTTATAATTCACAATGAAATCGTCCTTACCTACAATCTCAGAAAAATCAAAACCAAAAATTTGGCATAAGAGTAAAAATATTCATTTGCATTTTTTTCCTTGAAAAGTGACGAAATGTGTTAGTTTATATAGCCTCTGTTTGACGTGTAAGTATACATGCGTGCATTGATGCAGTAAAACAAATTCAGATTATTTTAATTCTCGAACATTCGATTTTTAATTTTTATCGATTTTGATGGCGATTTTTCAGTAAGAATTTTTGTTTTTATTTTTGAAATTTTATTTTCGAATTATTTTTTATTAAATTTGCCTCCATGATGGATTTCAGCATTTCCAGAACATTCCATGCTAAATTTAATCTATTTCTTATTTTTAAATTGTTTTTTATGATTTCTTTTCTAAAATATTTATTTTTTAAACTAAAATATTTATTTTTTATAAATTTTATTGGGTCGTTTGGCGGTCATGATGGATTTCGCCATTTTTATGAATTGTTCTGGATTTTTATTCAAAATATCGATATAATTTTCTTTACGTAAGATTTTATGAAGATTTTCTTTAATTTTCTTTTATAATTTTTACTAATCGCCTTTATTCGAATTTGTTTTTTGTTGTTTTATGTATTTCGGTTATATTTGAGTAAGTTTTCGTGTAATACTTCTTGCTCGTGTTTTATTTTATTTTTAATTCAGATGTTTTATTTTTGGGTATATTATCTCTCTATTATCATTGTTTACTTGGTGTTTTATATATTTTTATTTAAGTAAACTTAATGCTGGGTATGCGTGTTGTGCATTGACACATTTCGTCCCATTCCTAACTTTGGGTTCAGAAATCAGTTCTAGCCCAACACTTGTTATAATAAATATACACATTAAATCTAAGAAATTTTATTACTAATTATTTTTAATAAATTTTATTATTAATTAATTAATTAATTTATATTATTATTAATTGCTATTAATTATTCTATTTTATTTTCATTTTTATTACTTACTATTATTATCAGTGTCGCTCATCGTGAAAATAAATAAGTTAATTCTAAAAATATATATGTCAAATTTCGAATTTAATAATTCACATACAAATAGTTAAAGTAGGTCACATAGAAATTGAAAAAATAAAGTATGTCAAGGACTCTTCATTAAAAATAATTTAAATAACTGAAAATAATAATATTATTATTATTATTATTATTATTATTATTATTATTATTATTATTACACATCATTAAAATATAATATTATATCAAAGTACCGACTAAATGGGATTTGAGCTGCCGCTTTCGGAATATTGAGCAGTGGTTATTTAGAGTCATTTTTGGATTATTTTGTCAATAGATCATCGAGGAAGCCGTTTTTATTTTTATATGTACGGAAGCATAATATTGACAATATTTGATTAATATATTATGAAAACATTATTTGAAGTGTAGTTTGCAAATCCATTAGTTAATTACCTTTTAAGAAAATTTTTTTATTTGAAAATATTTTGATTATATATATACTTTTGAATATGTTTTAAACTATATCTTTAAATAAATGGAAAGTAGGTAGATATGGGCTTACGGGAGCTATTTGGTACCCCATTACAACTCAATAATTAATCAGAAGTTAACAAATATTTTCATTAATTATTTCCTTTTATTTCATTATTTTTATTTAATTAATTATTATAATTTTGTTTCTTTATTTTATTATTTAATTTATTTTAGTTTAATTCTTATTACTGTTTTTTACTAATTTACGCAAACTGAGACAAAAATATTCAAAATATAAAATTATATTACACAAACTTATTATACATTTAATTATAAAAAAATCATTAAAAACAATTTTTTTAACAAAGATTTATTTAAATAACACCCGGTATCTCTTCAGCTGTTTCTTTGAATTGCGAGAATGATGGATCCGGATCGAATTATTGAACAGCAAATCAGGCACCTCCCTTATAATGCCAATATGCAGAACTTTTATTTTTCCCCACCCAAACCATTTTATCATCTGCGTTAGTAAGTGCAGTTTTTTCATTTTTTATGGCTAATAGTTGATGATTTTTGCTAGTTATTCTAGTTTGCGGTACAGAAAAGATTTGGTTAGTATTATAACAATCCAGGTACTACTGATGTTTTATGTCACTACCTTTCAATGTTACTCCTTTAGCTTTTTTAGTCTCATCATCACCTAACAAACTATAACATTTAGGTCTAAAAAACCCACTCCTTATATTTAAGACATTTATTCTCGTCTTTGAACTTTCCAATGGCAGAATCAAGGTTTTTACTGTATAATGGATGACTAGGATCGTAATTAGAAGTGTCGAGCAAATTATCTCGGATCATGGCTGGTAAAAGAACATCAAGCTTACAGTTTTCTATTTCAAGTAAATATGAATCAGTATCACCTGCAACGATATTAATTTTACAGTTGAATTCGTTACGATATTTTTGTAACTCTTCATACTGCAGCTGATACATTTTAAGTTTCGATAGATCAAGTACAGTTTGGCCAATGTAGCAGGGGGCTACTAACTACCTATTAAACAGCTCCTGAGAAATGAAACTTTTTCAATGACAATTTTACATGAAAATTATGGTCTATATTTTTAAACTAAAGTAAATTAAGGATAAATAGGCAAATTAAGGTATAAAATTTTCAATTAAATTAAATTAAGGTCTAAATTTTATATTTAAGTAATCAAGGATCTAAAATTAAACTAAATTAAATTAAGGATAAATAGGTAAATTATGGGTTAAACTTTTAAATTGTAGTTAATCAAGGATCTAGAATTTAAATTAAAGTAAATTAATAATAAATAAGTAAATTAAGGTCTAAAATTTTAAATTAAGTAAATTAAATTAAATTAAGGATAAATAGGTAAATTAAGGTTAAGTTTTAAATTAAATAATTAATGTGTAAAATTTTAAATTAAGTAATTAAGTTCTAAATTTTTAAATTGAAGTAAATTAATGTAAAATTTTAAATTAACTTAATAATTTATTGTCAGATATTTTGAATTACTATCATCTGATGAGAAATGAAAATTTTAAATGAAAACCTTTATGAAATATTTTTCAATGACAATTTTAGATAAAAATTTTTATGAATTAATTTTAGATGGAAATTATGTAAATTAAGGGATAAATTTGGTACTACGATTAATAAAATACAACAAAATAAAATCAAGTTTTATTTATAGTTGTCACAATAAAATAAAATGATATAAAGCAAGATTATGATTATTGTCATTGTTATTCACAATTTGGGGATTGGCTTTCTTAGCGGTTGGCTTTCTTGAGGCTTTTGAGAATTGCTTTATTAATCTTAAAATATTACTATATTACTATTAATATTACTTTCACCTATTATAATTTCGCCATTATAGATTCTCCTCTCCTAAGTCGTAACATCTAAAGATGTTCCTGAATCCCCTTTGCTTCCTTCAGCTGACTCCAATGATTGCTCATCATCCACAAAAAATACCTCAAACATCAACTATAACTGCTGCTTCCACCTCCTCATCAACTTCTATCCCTAATCCTGCTAAAAACCTACCTTCTCACCAAAACTTAAATACCTCACATAAACGTCACTACTCTGAAGCTATTCCCAATAATTTTATTCATAAACCTCAAACTTATCCAAATAACAGTCTTCCTTCCATTAATCTAGTTAAAAACCCTTAATTAATAAAATCATTAAAACGTTTAACTTAAAAAGAAATTACAAAGGTTCAAATTTCACAGCGTATTATTCTAACTACAATAAAAAACTTATTCATAAAAATAAAACTATTAACTCTAATAAAAAATTATTATATTATAAACCTAAATCATCCTCCTCTTTAATACTTACTGATGACTCTAATATTATCCCAGCACACGTTAAGCCTTCACCTCTTAATGACACTGATGATAACTATTCCGATAATGACTCTGAATGCTCATCATCCTCAATCCCCAATAATTGTTCTAACTTATCATCTACTTCTCGATCTCAATGCACTCTTGATACCTCTCACTACAGTTGTGATTTTGATGATACGATTGACTCTTCTAATTCGGATAAACTTGACCTTCAAAAATCTAACAACCTAATCTCTTCTAATGAAACCAAAACTCATAATACTGATCTTTTTAACTCTGGTATTGATGATGTAAGTCTTTCTGATAGCTCTAGATCCACTATTATTACTGCTACACCCGCTCCTTCCAACCTATTGTACTCACCAATTAAAGTCTTCCCTGAGCAGCCATCTGCAACTGAATGTTTACCTTTATGATGGATGAATCTGCTTTGCCTCATAATAGCACCTCTTCTACCCAAAGTAAAAATACCCATCATGTTAAAACTAACACTGACTTCCTTTCCTCCACACCAACAAACACTCAATGTAACGAGATACAATAGTTATTTAGACTAGACTCACAAATGAAAGTCCTCAACAAAAAAATACAAGTTATTTCAATGGATATTCCAGCTCCCTCCCAAACTTACCTCACTCCGAATACTCTTAGCAAACATACGCGAAACATTTTTACTTCTAAAACTACACACGAAAAGGAACTTGGCGAAAATAAACTGTAAATAAACATGACAACGTCTTCCAAGTTCTTTATCATATTCTCAAATTTGGATTAAGGAAATTTAATTCTTGGAATATTAGTTGTATTTTTATAACTATCGAAAAATATTTAAGTTTATATGCAAGAATCGATGGATTAACTATAAAATTTATCGATTCTTTTCAATTTATTAATGACGCCTTAAAAATGCAGTAGATAATTTAACATTATTGCCATTGACTAGTGGCGAATTTTGTGGGGTAATTGTTAATAGTAAGGAGATATTTCCATACGATTTTGATATTAGTCTTGAAGTGCTTCAGGGAATTTTCCAATTACCACAAATTTAAGATGGTTTTATAGAAGTATAATATTCTTTGGCTCAACTTATATGTCAGAAACCTAACTGTAATTCACTTTTGGATAATATGATGGTTTATCTAAATATGTGAATGAGGTTTAGTTATGCATGATTAAAGTAAAAAGGATGATATCTGATAGATAGTGTTGAGGTCTCGATATTCGGGAACACTCAACTTACTGGTTCTTATATATGTACAAATATATCAAAAGACAAGGTGATTTATAAAACTTTTATTATAAAGAAAAATTTACCAATATGAATTTGTTGCTAGATTACAAAAATCCAAAAAATCCTTTAAATATCCAACCGAATATGCTTGTATGTACTGTGTGAATGTTATGTATTCTCTTGCTGTATTGCGTGTAGGCTTTTGAACGTTTCTGTTTGTCTGTTCGAGTTTTAGCACTAATAAGGATTAACCTTTTTAGTATGTTAACGCGGTTAAAATTTTGGGGCGAAGAAAATGAATTTTGACTCGCTATTTATACTATTTTAGTGTCTGTGAAATTAAATTGATATTTTATAAGTGTACTTAAAAATAATATATTTTTGTTAAGATATCAATTATTGTTATATGACTAAAGTGTTATTATAAAAGCTAAGATATTAATTACTGTTATTCCTTAAAATTATTATTATTATTAAAAAATATTATTATTGAAAATTTCAAAATTGAATTGCCACTTATATTTTCTAAAAATTCTAAAATTATTATTATTGCCACTTATATTCGAACATATGTTTTATTTGTTGAAATTAAATAATAATTAATCAATTCCCGTTATTTGTTGAAATTAAATAATAATTAATTCCCGTATGTTTATATTTTACATGAAACATCAAACATAAAATACATATAACCCCATAAAATAAATAAGATACACTGATAAAATAATGTAAAACACCGTAATAATAATTGTCATAAAATAATAGTCCAATAAATAATAATTGTCAAAAGCATAAACTAATGTACATAAGTCAGTAATCAAATTGTAATGATAATTGTTTTGATTTGTCCGGCTTGAGTTATCTGGGTTCTACGTAGATATTGACTCTGAACTTGTTGCTGCCCGTTCTATAGTAGTGTGTTAGTTCAAACTTTTCAATTCTTCTTCCTCTGTCATCCAACACTCCTCCTAGGGCCGATAAAGTAATGTCCTCATTACCTTTATCGCTGAGGACCAATTCGATTTCGCAACCGTTTATATACATTGTTGCTCTTTGGAATCCTTTCTTCAATGCCAATTTTAACACATCACCATCAATAATTCGTCTACCGAAGTGTTGATGTATTTCTTTTTCCGAGATAGTGGATCTTCCCTCTTTGATGATGAACATTGGCTCCTCCAACTCGACATTTGGCTCTGGTCCTAGTTCATCATCTATCTGCATTGCTTCGCTTGGTGAGAAATATTCTTCATCCGAGTCTAAATCACATTGTGGGTCAGCATAGTTGTAACTTCTTGATGTCTGAGGTTCTTCCTTTATTGTGATTGCTTGTGGTTTTTTGTCCTCTTTGAAGGTACGTCTGCTCCCATCTTTATTGAATTTCAATTCTCTTTGTGAGGGTTCGATATATATATCTTCCTCAAATTCCTCTGGCTCATCGCTGTTTTCTTCTATTGGACTGAGTTGATGGCCATTATTTTCCTTTTGGAATGCTGTCATGTCCCACCTTATGACTTCTTCCCACTGCTTTTCGACCAAGAAGTAAATGACTTTTGCGATTAGTGTTGTATCTTCTGCTGAGAACGGTTCGGGTTTTTTGAGGATGTTGTTGATTGCTTTGTCTTTCTTCCATTTTGGGTGTGTTGCGATTACTTTGTATGCGAGATTCGATAGTTTGATTCTGTGTGGTGCTACATTTTTGACGAATGAACACATGAACACATCTTCAGCTAACTCTCTGACTCCCATGACATTGTACAGATCTAATGTCAGCGTCTTGAGTTTCTTTATTATTTCGTATCCCACAATGATTTTTCCGAGTAGCAGCTTCTGTATGTCGATCAGCGCTTGGTATTCGTCTTCATTTCCTCTTATTTAATCCCTGTCTGCTCTTGTCTTCTCCGGGTAATAATGTTGGATTTTGGTGCGTGGAGTCACCTTTTTATTGTATACGATTTCTCCTCTAAAATTCCTGATGCATATCTCGACTGGTCTGAGACTGTTATTGATGTCGCATACTTCTTTGACATCGACGAACATGATTGCTCTTTGTCGTTCGGGGATTGACAACTGTTGATGTGTGAATGACATCCGTTTCGAGATGAAATCTTGATGTATTACGATTTCCGACTGTATCATCTCTAATTCTCTGAAAGGATTGGGTATGGTTGGGACATATAGAATTTCGATAGCCATCACACAGGGTAAATTGTTCATTTGGATGACCAAATTGTTGAAATCGTTTGGCACGCTTCGGTTCGTCTTCATCGTCTTGATCACTACCGTGCAGTTGCTTGTTGTTATAATTGGGATTCGTTGTTGGCAAATTGAGACCTCCGTTCTGGTCATATGGAATAGTATTCTGTGTGGGACTTTTCTTCCTTCATTTGCTGCGATATCTGCATTTTCGAACATATTATAGGTGCCTATTATATCTCTCAGCTTTATCCTTCGGGCTTCATTAAATTTAATTAAGTGCATTTCTCTTTCCTCGATTTCGCACTTCATTTCATTGGGTATGCAGACCTGGTTAGGGAAACTTCTGATGGTGATTGGTGAGCCGTCTGAGGTGATTTTATTTTGCAAATTTTTGCAGAAACTGTGGTATAGTTTTTGAATGGAGCAGCTGTATTGTTGGACTGGATGTTGCATAGGATTGAATGGTTTGGGATTGACTCTGGTATTGTTGGATTGCATTTTTCTAAAAAAACAATATAAACATACATATTTACAGCGCATTTGAGGCTTTACCTTATACGCTTCAATATAAATAAAAATATAAATATATGTGAGTTTAAATATTATCATTGACCAATAGGAATTGAAATTATCTATATTATTTTTAAACCAATGAGGACATTGTGTATTGTCCTGGCCTATACTTATCCAAATGAAAATGCCCTGGTACATTTTTGACCAGTCGGTGCCGATACCGCTGCCTTTTCCATTTGTATTTTTTATACACTTGAACACTGGTGATAATAGCTAAAATACTCAATGCTAAAATGCTTGATGAAATTACATAGAAAGGTCATCGTGGTTTAGCAGGTTTTACTTGAAATGCTCTTAGTTCATCCCAGTTATTTATGATTATGGGTTTTCCCGTAGGTAATTTTATCAGTTTCCTATCAAACTGTCTTAGATTTTTTATTATTAATTTTTTATATACTTGTCTAGTTACTTTAAATGTCGTTTCTCTGTCTGTGTTTGTTATCGTTTGTAATGACTGTTGGGTGGATGCCGAATTTGTGGTAGTTATTGTTATGGTGGTTGTTGGCATGCTATTATCTATGGGCTTATATATGTTTGTAATAGTGGTTCTTATTCTTTTGCACCTTACTTGTGATGTGTCAACTAAGGTATTCCATTGTGCACAAAGTGTGTAATTAGTGTTAGGCTGTAGATTTATGAATTCAACATTGTCTCCTCTTTCAAATTCATTAGTTGATCTATTCTCAATTTTTTTCATAAGCTTGGGTATATCGTCCCCAGTTTCTAGATATAAGTCTCTTATGGGTGATTTATTCAAGTTATATACTTTAATCTTATACGGTGAAATGTTGATTAAAATATCTTCCTCCATGTATTTTACTGAGTGTATGCTCTCATTTTCCACTTCAGTGATCTACATAGCCCTATAATTGTTAAAAAGATCGCTGCCATCATCAGTGCTTTTGGTGATCGTAATCCATATTTGTGAGGTGGTTTTTCTATTAACTCTGTTTCTGCTAGTTTGCATCTATTAACATGTACTATTATCGGATCCTCATTTTTATGTTTTTGTAAATACAGGTTTTCATGTACTACTTTTACTACTTCGTATGGTCCTTTAAATGGTCTTGCTAATTTAGTTGTTTTGCCTTTACCTACTTGTGGAGACAAAAGTCTAACCTTATCTCCCACTTTAAAATTATGAGGCTTGCTATTTTTATCGTAATCTGCCTTATACTGTTCTTGTCTAAACTTAACTTTTAAATTTGCAACTTTATATACCTCTTGTAATCTCTCTTGCATTAATGTTACATAATCTGGCGCATCTAAATATTGTGATACTCGAGGCTCGAAAATTGTATCAATCGGTGTCGCAGGCTCTCTTAAGAACATTAGAAAATATGATGAATATCCCGTTGTCTCATTTGGTGTGATATTATGGATGTATGTGCATTGATTAACGTATTCATCCCAATCATTTTGGTTTTTTCCCACAAACACAGCTAATCTACTTAGCAATGTCCCATTAAATCTCTCTACTAAACCATCGGTCTGAGGGTGGTATGCTGTTGTGTTGATTTTATGCATGTTAAATATGTTAGCTACTCTTTTTATAGTTTCACTCATGAAATTTTTCCCTTTGTCTGTTAATAATTTTCTCGGTGTACCGATTTTAAAGATTATTTTTTCCACAAGTAATTTAGCTACTGTTTCTGCTGTTTCATCTTTTGTAGGAAATGCCTCTGCCCATTTTGTAAAATAATCGCTAAAAACTAGTATGTGCTTATTCCCATTAATTGTTGTGGGTAGTTTACACAAAAAATCCATTGCGCACAGTTCCATTGGTGATGTTGTAGCTGGGATTGGATGTAAAGGTGCTTTAGTTTTTGTTCCTGTATTTTTTCTAGTTGCGCATATTGTGCATGCATTACACCATCTCTTGACATCCTTTTTCAAATCGTCCCAATAATATTTTTGCATCAATCTGCTTGCTGTTTTCCTACTTGATAAATGACCTCCTAGAGCACCATCGTGATATTGTAATAGAAGAATTTGTCTTAATCTTTGTGGTACTACTATTAATTGTTTACCGCTAAAATCCTCAATAACAATTAACTTCTTACAGATTTTATACTTTTGGTTAGTTCCCTTTTTTATTTCTTCTCTTACCTTGAAGAGTTCTGGATCTTTCATTTGTTCCTCATATATTTCTATTGGTTTTTCAGTTACTAATGTAAAAACTTCTAGTGCTCCTAACTCTGGAATTCGTGATAATGCATCTGCATTCCTGTTTATTCTACCTGGTTTGTATGCAATCTTTATGTGCATGTCTTGTATTTTCATTGCCCATTTTAACAGTCTACTGGATGTATCTTTATGTTTCCATAACCCTTCTAATGGCTTATGGTCTGTTCTAATTACTACTTCAGTTCCATATATGTATGGTTTAAATTGTTTTAATGGTAAAACTATAGCATAACATTCTTTCTCAATTGTTGAGCACTTAATCTGTGCTCCTTTTAATGTTTTGCTTGCATAAGCTATTACATAATCTTTACCCTTTTCCTCTTCTTGTCCTAAGACTGCCCCTACGGCCTTCCCGCTGGCGTCTGTCATGACAATGAACTGTTTTTTTAAAGTCTGGGTATCTTAGTATCGGTGCTGTTATTAATTTTTCTTTTAGTTGATCAAAAGCTTTTTGATGTTCATCTTTCCATTTCTTTTGTGGCTTGTTAATTTTATCATTAATCTCCTGTACTATTAACACTCCTTTACTCTCTCCCTTTGTTTTGACTCCTTTTGTTAATTCAATTAGTGGTGCTGCTATTTTTGCATAATCTTGTATGAATTTACGATAATATCCTGTGAGACCTAAAAATCCCTGTACTTGTTGTAATGTTTTTGGGACTGGGAATTTTTTAACTACTTCAATTTTATCGGGATTAGGTATTATACCATCTACTGTAACTATATGTCCTAAGAATAATGCTGAAGGTTCTGCCCATTTACATTTAGTGGGTTTTATTTTGATTTTAGCTTTTCTTAATCTTTCTAGTACGTTAGCTATATCTTTTAGATGTTCCTCAAATGTTTTTGATGAAATTAGTATATCATCCATATATACTGCGCAATGTTGTACATCTACTAGTACTGTATTCATTAAACGTTGAAATGTTGCTGGCGCATTAGTTAACCCAAAAGGTAATCTTGTATATTCATATAAGCCGTCCTCAATCACAAAAGCAGTTTGTTCCGCATCCCCCTCTTCCATTTGAATTTGCATGTAGCCTTTATTTGCATCTATTACTGTGAAATATTTAGTATCTCTAAGTTTATCATATTGTTCTTGTGCTTTTGGGAATGGTATGAGTCTTTTACTGTTACATCATTTAATTTACGATAATCAATGCACATTCGAATTTCCCCGTCTTTCTTTCTAACTGGTACAATAGGTGATGCCCATTGTGAAAAACTTTGTTTTATTACGCCTGCCTCTTTTAATTCTTTAATTTGTCGTTTTATTTCCTCCCTCAATTTATATGGTACACTATAGGGTCTCTGTTTTATTGGTCTAGCATTCCCTGTATCGATTACATGTTTGATAATGTCAGTATCTCCTAAATCAAATTCGTGTTTTGCGAAGACATCACTATATTCGTCAAGTAATATTTGTAGTTGTAGTTGTTGTGTTTCATTTAGATAGTTATTATTTATTTTAATTTTATCATAAAATTTAATATTATTCGCTCTACTCTGTTCGACCATTCTTTCACTGACATCCTTCGTCATCGACATCTCACATACTTCAAATGTTTGCTCTAATTCACCTTTGAACAACTTTCCCAATTTTGTACCTTTATGAATTTTTACTTTATTTCTTTCGTAATTCGCGATTCTTATTGGAATTATCCCATTATTTGGAATTACACACTCGTCTGTTAACATTACATTATGATTTCGTGATATTGCCGTTTCAGGCTCGAAAATGAAAGTGTCCTCACTTTTAACATTACTTTTACTGGAATTATATGATCACTTGGTACTCTAATTCAATGTCTCTAATGCAATTACCTCAGTAATCTTGCGTCTTGATATATTGCCTTCCGTTTGACTGTACTATCCGTTAAATCGATTACACAGTTTTTAACTTTTTAAGTATGTCCATCCCAAGGACACATACGCATTTACATTCTGCTACTACCTTGAAGACATGTTCAACCACTTGATCCGAAAAGTGGACTGTTAATTCGATATCTCCTTTTAATGGTATGTAATGTGATGATAATGAAATTACTCTATCTCTTGTGCTCACGATATTTTTCTTTTGGTTTCCGGTTAACTGATCTTCACGAATCATAGAAGCTGCTGCTCCTGTGTCACATAATGCCTTTATTATCGTATCGTTTATCACTATTTGTAATTTAGGCCTTGCTTCATTTAACCCTTCTAATATATCGTCAAGTTCTAACCCGTAACATCCATAAGTTTTCCTTGGAACACAATGACAATTACCATTTTCACCTGGGATTCTAATTTCAATGTTGTTTCTCAATTCTGTCAGTTGTTCTCTTTGATTATCATATAACCCAATATGTGGTTGCTCAATATTTTCTGATCTGTTTGTATCGTCCTCTTTCTCATTGGTGATCATTATTTCATCCTCTTCCCTTCGACTTATCATTCGTTTGATCTCTTTATCGTGCCTCCCAGTGATCAAATATTTGGCTATGAATGGACATAAACATGCTATCATTTTATATGAATTACCAAAAACTTGTCTCAGTTGTCTTAACGAAACTAATGATGAGCAAATCATTTTCAATAGTGCTACTGTATAATATATACCCAATATAGTAGAAAACGTATTTCCGAGAATCGCAAAATATCCCAATATGCTGTATAATACTCTATACACAACTTTCTTGGAGTGCTCTTTTGATAATAACACATCAAAGTTGTAATTTCCTCCATAACTATTTTCGATGATTTTGTTTACCATGATAGAAAGAACTTTTTCTTTTTCATGAGGAAATAACATATGTTTTCTGGCGCTCTCTATCGCCTCTCTCGTATACATCCCATTGTTATCCATTCGTTGACTTCCTGAAATTCTAACTTTTTCTCAAGTTCAGTTAGTTCTAGGTTTTTGTGGTTTAGTAGCTTCTTTTCTATCTGACATTGTAATCCACATATCATCATTTATTTTGTATAATGGATCTAATAGATTAGTACATTTATCAATTTTTCTCGGAACATAGTCTTTATCTGTTAATATCCTTGTTATTGGTTGGAGGTATACAGTTTCTCCTTTATACACTACTGGCAATTCGTTTGTGCATTTATTATTCGTTGCTAAAGATACGCTAACCGGTTTACACTGAAATATTTGTATCACTTCACCGACAACTCTTGCAAATGTCCCTTTTTCTACAAATAAAATTGGTGCCATTAAATCTGGGTTTGTGACTGCAACCGCCATCTTTGTTCTTAATATTTCTCTATTAAGTTTACAATCGTTTGCAATAGTTGCTTGATATACTTTGTCCAATTGTACTAACTGATGATGATAGAAATAGTCAATTTTATTATTAAAATATGATGCTAGCTTGACGTCGAATTTATCTATTCTCGATTTTGCCTCTTTAATTTCACTTCCGCTGATATAAATTCCCTCATAATTTGTTTGCACGACTGCCTTGCCACATTTTATGCTTTCACCTTTTCCTACAAATCTCATCGCCTCTGTTTCAGAATCTGACATGTATATTGTTGGGGTATCTCTCTCTTGAATTATCGTTGCTCGTCGTTTTTTATCTTTGATGTTCTTGGATTCTACATCCGTAAACTGTTTACCTCGTATCGTTCTGAATTTCAGTGTCTTTAGTTTAGTTAGATGGCATTCGTATTTGTTCACTTTGTATATGATCATTGACTCGCCTGTATCACAGCTTGTCTCATCTAATGTGCAGAACTTATGTGTCATCATTTTCTTTGATGAACTATCAATGACGCCTTGAATTTCCTTAATTCAATATAATACTGCCGTCTCACTACAATATTGTCTGCCACATGCCCCCATATTTTATACCTTCCTCCTTCACAATATCCTCCTGTTGATGACCATCCAACGACATTTACTAATTGCCTTACTCGTGCTCCTACCTGAGCATTTAACTCAAATCCATCCGGCGTTTTTATCTTTTTTGTTTTAAATGCATTTTCGCATTCAACTGGCGTTATTGCTTCTGGTGCTCATGTTGGGGTTAATATTGTTCTTGCCACCTTGTTACACACAAAACTTTCCTCTGAATATTTGACTATACATTCTCCTGCTTCTGTGTGAATGAAATCAGATTCCTGATATATATGGAAAATCTTGGGGTCTGCTACAATTAATTTTGTTGGATTAGCCTCTGGACAATTTTCTACATCCAGCAATGAATATTTTTGTCCCCACTTGGGATTCTGAAAGTCATACGCTATGATCGCATTATTCCCTTTTATCAGATCTAATAACAATGTTATTACTATAATTACTATTGACATTGTCGACTTTCTTTCTTTTTGACTTGGTTTCATAGTTGTTTTATTTACTAGATATTTACTGTTTCCTCCGTATCATCTATTTCTACATTAATATTATCTTCTACGCTTTCCTGAGCACTTTCGATTAGACTCTCATCATACAGTATTTTCCATCCTCCCTTTAATTTTATCCATGGCATAGCATCTATCTTTAGTTTATTATATATCATTTTAGCGATATTTTCTATTTGATTCTTTGGATTCAATCGCAAAAGTTTCTTGTATCTTGCTATTAAATATGCCATTGCCGTAATCACTTTATCTCTATTAACTCTGTTGTAATAATATCTTTAACCACTGCCTCTTCATTTGCTTCCTCTGCACTCAATTCTTTAATCCCTTTTTCCATTAATTTAATCTTTTTAACTATATTTTCTATTAATGCTGATGGTTTTGCTTCCGGAAATCGTCTCATATTCATTGCTTTAACTAACTCTGTTATCATCTTTATATCCTTGTCATTATCCTGAATTTTTGGGACTTCCTGTCTCATATTATTTGCAATATCTCTTAGACGCTCTGCTGCCTTCTGTCATCTGACTTTTCGGCTATTTCAGATTTCGAGGCCTTCCTCTACCTCGTCTCATCGTCTCTGCATCTGCATATTTGCTTGTTTCGCAATTTTTTCTATTGTCTCATGTAAATTATCATATTTAGTATCAATAGGTTTAAAGATTTCCTCGCTAGCTGTTGGTGACCTCATTGCCCCTCCTGAAGAAGCATCCCACAATCTAAATAATTTATCATAGTCATTTTCGTCATTTATACTCAATTCTACTGATGGAGTTGGTGTATCAATTTCCTTACTTTCTTGCCTTTCTATTACTGCAGAAATAATATTGTTATCAATGACGTTTACCCCATAGTCAATTATATATTCGTTATTCATAATTTCTACACCGTTAAAATACAGTTTTACTTTATCATTATCTCCCAATTTCTCGGGCCAATTGGCTCTGGCCATCTGTTTCACTTTATTCACTTTTGTGCAAACATGTACCCCTGTACTACGCATAAGTATTCTCGAAAGGTCCTTTGCCTCAATAGTTATATTCAATGACTCATGTAATTTCTGATTTTTTCTCACAAATTCACCATAACACTTTATCATTTCTTTCAATTCTATTTCTAGTTCAAATACTCTTGTCATATTTTGCCTCTTTACCATTAGTGGTATCAAATTTCTCAAATATTCTAAGTCAATTCCTTCGACTTGAACTCTATTTATTATACGCAATGTCTCGTTGTCATCATAAGGACACTTCTCTAATGTCTCTTTCAATTCCTCTTTTAATTCTTTACATCTATTTGCTTCTGCAAGAAATTTCTCATCCTCTTCTCTTGCTTCACGAAACTCATCATTATCTATATCTACATCATTAGTAAAACACTGAAACTCATTTAATGACATTTCTAACTTTCTCTCAATAAGTCTCCCATATTGAGTTTTAAATTCTTTTAATTCCTCTCTCAAACTGTTTATTTCCTCATTAGCTGATATTAACTCGGCACTATTAATCTGTTTTATCTCAGGCTCATTTTTAAATCTCACTCTATTAGGCGATTCGCTTCGCGCATTGTTACATACTTTAGCTAAGTGACCATATTTTTGGCAATTATAACATTTGATTTGTCCATTAAAATGTACTTTATCTCTACCATCATTATTATAAGGGCTTCCTCGCCTTTCTCTATATGAATTCTGTCTATATGGACTTGTCTGTCTACGTCTCAAATCATTTGTATTATCTCTATTATCATATCTATTACTTCTATCATATTTATTATTTCTCAAATTATTTCTATTAAAATCGACTCGATTATCTCTCGTATAATTATTTCTATTATATTCATAACGATTGTCTCTATCAAAAGTATTTCTATTGTTTCTATTCTCAAAATTTCTGTTTCTCACATTATCAAACCTCCTCCTGTTTTCAGGCGATTGACTTCTATCCGGACTCGGGCTTACCCTTCGTCTATTTTTTACAAAGTTCAAATATAATTGCTTCATCTCTTCCTAGGGAATGTTGTCATCTGACTTACCCGACTCAGATTTTACCTCTATGGGTTTTTGAATTTCCATTGCATCTACATGTGAGCTAAATCTAAATCGTTGTATTGCTTCTATACGTTTAGCTTTATGAACTAATTCATTTAAATTACCATATTCTACCATAATTAATGCTTTATATAAATATTTTTGTATACCGTTCCAAAACTGATCCTCAATTAATTTTGCTGTGTGCTCGCCTGCACCAAATGCCTTTTTCGCTAACTCTGTAATTGTATATACATATTCACCAACTGATTCTCTAGTACCTTGATATCTGTTTCTAAATTTTTGAACATTTATCTTTTGCAAATCACTATCAATCACTATCTCTGCTCTCAAATATCTTAAAAGTTGATCAAAATTATTTCCTTTGCATTCTAAGTTATTGTATGCCTGTAACGCATAACCCTTTAAGTATAATGGGATTCTCATTTTTAACTCATCAGGTGTCCAACCACAAGCTTCTGCATACTGGGCGATCTCAGTGAAAAAATCGTCGAACTTTTCAGGCTCTCCTCTATATGGTTCTACTGGTAAAATTTTTATGTAATTATTATTATTATTATTCATCCTATAGCCTATTCTATTTCTGAGATTATAAACTATTTCGGGTTGATTATCTATTTTATCTTTTGAATTATTTAATAATTTTCAAAACTGAATTTATTTATTTAAAAATTGATCAATGATATTATTTTTATAAATATATTTTCCCAATATAAAATACTATACCCTCTGATCTCAATTCCTATCCCCCAAATTGTGAATAACAATAATTGATTTTAAAGTCCCGGTTCGCGGCACCAAATGTTGAGGTCTCGATATTCGGGAACACTCAACTTACTGGTTCTTATATATGTACAAATATACCAAAAGACAAGGTGATTTATAAAACTTTTATTATAAAGAAAAATTTACCAATATGAATTTGTTGCTAGATTACAAAAATCCAAAAAATCCTTTAAATATCCAACCGAATATGCTTGTATGTACTGTGTGAATGTTATGTATTCTCTTGCTGT
>CAUHTR010002372.1:0-39244 GCA_959609185.1 Schmidtea polychroa
CGTTGTCTCCCCTTTCGAACTCATTAGTGGGTTTTTCCTCTCTTTTTTCCATAAATTTTGGTTTGGTATTTGTTGATTTTAAGTATAAATCTCTTATCGGCTTTTTATTTAGATTGAATACGTTAATTTCGTGAGGTGAAATATTTATTAAAATGTCTCTATCTCCCATAAATTCGGTTTTGTACTTCTCTTTAACATTAGTTGTATTAATTATTCCTATGATTGTTAAGAAGATTGCTGACATCATTAATCCTTTCTGGGATCGTAAATTATATCTATGTGTGGGTCCCTCTACTATTTCTGATTCTGCCAATTTGCACCTGTTTACATGCACTACTATGGGATCCTCATTTTTATGTTTTTGTATATGTAAGTTTTCGTTGATTACTTTAACTACTTCATATGGGCCTTTAAATGGTCTTGCTAATTTTGTTGTTTTACCTTTTCCCACTTGTGGAGACATAAGTCTAACCTTATCTCCCACCTTAAAGGTATGGGGTTTACTGGTTTTATCGTAGTCATCTTTATATTGTTCTTGTCTAAACTTAACTTTTAGATTAGCTACCTTATATACTTCTTGCATTCGCTCTTGCATTAAGGTTACGTAATCCGGTGCATCTAAATATTGTGATATTCGTGGTTCGAAAATTGTATCTATGGGTGTTGCAGGTTCTCTTAAAAACATTAAGAAATATGGTGAATACCCCGTTGTCTCGTTGGGTGTGATATTATGAATGTATGTGCATTGACTCACGTATTCGTCCCAATCATTTTGATTTTTTCCCACAAAAACCGCTAATCTACTGAGAAGTGTGCCGTTAAATCTTTCCACTAACCCATCAGTTTGAGGATGATAAGCTGTCGTGTTAATTTTATGCATGTTGAATATGTTAGCTACCCTTTTGATTGTTTCACTCATGAAATTTGCTCCCTTATCCGTTAGTAGTTTTCTAGGTGTGCCGATTTTGAAAATAATTTTTTCTACAAGTAATTTGGCTACTGTTTCTGCTGTTTCATCTTTAGTTGGGAATGCCTCTGCCCATTTAGTAAAATAGTCACTAAAAACTAATATATGTTTATTTCCATTGATAGTGGTAGGTAGTTTACATAAAAAATCCATAGCACATAACTCCATTGGCGATGTTGTAGCTGGGATTGGGTGTAGAGGTGCTTTAGTCTTTGTCCCCGTATTTTTTCTAGTTGCGCATATTGTACATGCATTACACCATCTTTTAACATCTTTTTTTAAGTTATCCCAATAATACTTTTGT
Organism: Schmidtea polychroa; assembly: GCA_959609185.1. Classification (NCBI taxonomy): domain Eukaryota; kingdom Metazoa; phylum Platyhelminthes; order Tricladida; family Dugesiidae; genus Schmidtea; species Schmidtea polychroa. Next base: position 1,272 of record CAUHTR010002372.1, read on the forward strand.
AATAATCTGCCTGCTGTTTTTCTGCTTGACAAATGACCCCCTAGAGCACCATCATGATATTGTAACAAGAGAATTTGCCTTAATTTTTGTGGTACTACTATTAACTGTTTTCCACTAAAATCCTCAATAACCACTAGTTTCTTTACGATTTTATATTTTTGATTTGTCCCTTTTTTAATTTCCTCTCTGATCTTGGAAATTTCTAGATCTTTACTTTGTTCCTCTTGTATGTCTATAGGCTTTTCTGTTACTAAAGCAAAAACTTCTAATGCTCCTAGCTCAGGAATGCGTGATAGTGCATCTGCATTTTTGTTTATCCTTCCGGGTTTATAGACAATTTTGATATGCATGTCTTGTATTTTCATTGCCCATTTTAAAAGTCTACTTGATGTATCTTTGTGTTTCCAAAGGCCTTCTAATGGTTTATGATCTGTTCTTATCACCACTTCTGTTCCATATATGTATGGCTTAAACTGTTTTAATGCAAATACTATGGCATAGCATTCTTTTTCTATGGTTGAGTATCTAAGTTGTGCTCCTTTTAATGTCTTACTTGCATATGCTATTACGTAATCTTTACCCTTTTCTTCTTCTTGTCCTAAGACTGCCCCTACGGCTTTCCCGCTGGCGTCCGTCATGACGATAAATTGTTTCTTAAAGTCTGGATATCGTAATATTGGTGCTGTTATTAGTTTCTCTTTTAACTGATCAAATGCCTTTTGATGTTCGAGTGTCCATTTCTTTTGTGGTTTATTGATTTTATCATTTATTGTCTGTACTATTAATACTCCTTTACTCTCTCCTTTTGTTTTAACTCCTTTTGTTAGTTCTATCATGGGTGCTGCTATTTTTGCATAATCTTGTATAAATTTACGGTAATACCCGGTTAATCCCAAAAATCCTTGTACTTGTTGTAACGTTGTTGGGATTGGAAAATTTTTAACAACTTCAATTTTATCTGGGTTAGGTGTTATACCCTCTACCGTGACTATGTGGCCTAAAAATAGCGCTGATGGCTCTGCCCATTTACATTTTGTCGGTTTGATTTTAATCCTAGACTTTTTTAGTCTCTGTAATACATTCGCTATGTCTTTTAAATGTTCCTCAAAAGTTTTTGATGCAATTAATATATCATCCATATAGACTGCGCAATGTTGTACATCTACTAGTATTGTATTCATTAGGCGCTGAAATGTTGCGGGTGCATTAGTTAACCCAAAGGGTAATCTAGTGTATTCGTATAATCCATCTTCAATGACAAAAGCAGTTTTTTCCGCATCCCCCTCTTCCATTTGAATTTGCATATACCCTTTATTTGCGTCAATAACTGTGAAATACTTAGTATCCCTGAGTTTATCATATTGTTCTTGTGCTTTCGGAAATGGGTATGCATCTTTAATTGTTACATCATTTAATTTACGATAGTCAATGCACATTCTAATTTCACCATCTTTTTTTCTGACTGGTACGATGGGTGATGCCCATTGTGAAAAACTTTGTTTTATTACACCTGCCTCTTTCAACTCTTTTATTTGTCGCTTTATCTCCTCCCTTAGTTTATAAGGTACCCCATAAGGTCGTTGTTTTATTGGTCTGGCGTTCCCAGTATCGATTACATGTTTAATGATGTCAGTATCTCCCAAATCAAACTCATGTTTTGCAAATACGTCACTATATTCATCAAGTAAAGTTTTTAATTGAAATTGTTGGGTTTCATTTAAGTAATTATTATTAATTTTTACTTTATCATAGAATTTAACGTTATTTGTCTTACTTAGTTCGACCACTTGTTCACTGTTATCTCTCATCACCATTGTTTCACACATTTCAAATGTTTGCTCTAATTCACCTTTGAACAACTTTCCCAATCTTGTTCCTTTGTGAATTTTCACATTGCTTCTCTCGTAATTAGCAATTCTAATTGGAATTATTCCGTTTTTTGGTATAACACATTCGTCGGTTAACATTATATTATGGCTTTTTGACTTATCCGGCACAAAAATAAAAGTGTCCTCACTTTTGACGTTGACTTTCACTGGAATTATATGATCACAGTGATATTCTAATTCGAAGGCTTCTAATGCTATTACTTCCGCAAATCTTGATTCCTGATAATTTGCTTTCCTTTTGATTGCACCATCAGTCAAGTCGATGACGCAGTTATCTAACTTGCGAAGGATATCTATCCCTAGGATGCATTTACTTCTGCATTCAGTCATTACTTTGAATACGTGATTAACTGTTCTACTCGGAAAATGAACAGTGAGCTCAATATCTCCTCTTACTTGCATAGTATGCGATGACATAGATATTATCGTATCATTTGTGCTTTTTATATCTTTTTTTCGATTTTCTGACAACTGATCCTCCCTTATCATGGAGGCTGCTGCTCCGGTATCTACTAGTGCTTTGATGTTTATATTATCGATTAATACTTGGATGCTTGGTCTGGCTTCATTGAGTTCTCGTAGTATCTCATTTGCTTCAATACCGTAACATCCATAGGTCTTTCTTGTTACGCAATGACAATTTGTTATTCTGTTATCCAGGTTATTACTCAGTTCTCTCAGTTGCTGATTTTGACTGTCATATAATCCTCCTTGTGGTTGCTCCACGTTTTCAGATCCACTTGGATTATCATCGTTTTTATCGTTTTCCATCAATTGTTCCTCTTCCATTCGCCGGTTTTTAATTAATCGTATTTCTTTATCGTGTTTTGCTGTTATCAGATATTTTGCAACGAAGGGGCATAAACATGCCAACATTTTATATGAGTTGCCAAATACTTGTCGAAGTTGTCGTAATGATACTAATGATGAACAGATCATTTTGAGCAACGCCACTGTATAATATATTCCCAGTATAGTCGAGAACATATTTCCCAAAACTGCGAAATATCCCCATATGCTATACAATACTTTGTATACTACCTTTTTGAAATGTTCCTTTGATAACAACACATCGAAATTATAATCACCACCGTGGCTACCCTCGATGACTTTACTCACCATTATTGATAATATTTTCTCTTTCTCGTTAGGAAACAACATGTGCTTTCTTGCACTTTCTATGGCATCTCGCGTGTACATACCGTTGTTATTCATATCATTTATCTCTTGAAATTCCAACTTTTTCTCAAGTTCTGTTAATTCTAGTTTAAACGGTTTAGTTGCTTCTTTTCTATCAGACATTGTAATCCACATTTCATCATTTAGCTGGTATAATGGATCGAGCAGATTGGTGCATTTATCGATTTTCCTTGGAATGTAAGTTTTATCGGTTAGTATTCTGGTTATAGGCTGTAAATACACTGTTTCTCCTTTATAAATGACGGGTAGTTCGTTGGTACATTGGTTGTTCGTTGCTAGTGATACGCTGACCGGTTTACATTGAAAGGTCTGTAATACTTCTCCTACTACTCTCGCAAAAGTTCCTTTTTCTGCAAACAATATTGGTGCCATTAAATCTGGGTTTGTAACCGCTACGGCCATCTTTGTTCTCAATATTTCTCTATTGAGTTTACAGTCGTTAGTAATTGTTGCTTGGTATACTTTGTCTAATTGAACTAGTTGATGATGATAGAAGTAATCGATTTTATTATTAAAATACGAAGATAATTTGACATCAAGTTTATCGACTTTCAATTTTGCGTCTTTAATTTCATTACTACTGATGTAGATACCTTCATAATTAGTCTTTACAACTGCTTTTCCGCATTTGATAACTTCTCCTTTTTCTACAAATCTCATGGCCTCTGCTTCTGAGTCTGCCATATATATTGTTGGGGTATCCTTTTCTTGTACGATTACTGTTTTCCTTTTTTGATCTTTTATTCTTTTTGATTCTGCATCGGTAAACTGTTTTCCTCTGATTGTTCGGAATTTCAGTGACTTCAATTTTGTTAATTGGCATTCGTACTTATCTATTTTATACACGATCATCGATTCCCCAGTGTCACAACTAGATTCATCAAGCGTACAGAACTTGTGTGTCATCATTTTCTTTGATGAACTATCAAATGATGCTTTAAATTTTCTCAATTCAACATAATATTGTCTTCGAACCACAATGTTATCTGCAATTTGACCCCATATTTTATACTTTCCTCCCATACAGTATCCGCCGGTTGATGACCATCCCACCACATTTATTAATTGTTTTACTCTCGCTCCCACTTGAGCCTTTAATTCTATTCCATCAGTTGTTTTAATCTTTTTTGTTTTAAATGCCTCTTCACACTCGCTTGGTGTTATTATTAATGCTTCTGGAGCCCAAGTGGGGGTTAATATTGTTCTTGCCACTTGATTGCATACAAAACTTTCCTCTGAAAACTTGATTATACACTCCTTTGCCTCTGTGTGTATAAAGTCAGATTCTTGATACACATGAAAAATCTTGGGTTCAGTTATGATTAATTTTGTTGGATTCGCTTCCGGACAATTTTCCACATCTAATAATGAATACTTTTGCCCCCATTTTGGGTTTTGACAATCATATGCTATAATCGCATTACTTCCTCTGATTAAATCTAATAATAGTGTTATTATTACTATTATTATTGAGATACTTGATTTTCCTTCACTTTTGTTTGGTTTTTTTGTCGTTTTGTTCACAAGATTTTTTACAATTGTCTCGGTATCATCCTTTTCTATCGTTTCGTTTTCACTTGTTTTTAATGTTTCATCATACATTATTTTCCAACCTCCTTTCAGTTTTATCCATGGCATCACATCTGCCTTTAATCTTTGATATATTATTTTAGCTACTTCATTTATTTGCTCCTTTGGATTTGATCTTAAGAGCTTTTTATATCTCGTAATTAGATATGCCATTGCCGTAATTACTTTATCTCTATTTATACCAGTTGTGAAGAGTATCCTTAGAACCACCTCCTCATTTACATCCTCTACACTCAATTTTCTGACCTCTTTTTTCATTAATCTGATATTTTGTATCATATTTTCGATTAATGCTGATGGTTTTGTTTCCGGATATAGTTTTGAGTTCATTGCTTTTAGAAGTTCAATTATCATGATTAAATTCGTTATTATCGTCTGCTACTTTTGGATTTTCATGTCTCTTTTTATTTGCTATTTCTCTCAAACGCTCTGCAGTTTTTCGATCCTCTGATTTTTCTGCTATTTCTGACTTCCGAGGTCGTCCTTTACCTCGCTTCATTGTTTCAGCATCTTGCATTATTGCCTGTTTGGAGATCTTTTCTATTGTCTCTTGCAAATTACCATATTTATTATCCAATGGTTGAAAAATTATTTCTTTTTCCAGTGGTGACTTTGCACTCCCTTCGGATGGTTGATCCCACATTTTAAACAGCATATCATAATCATTTTCCTCATTCAGTTCAACAGAAGGTGTTGCTACCCTTGAGCTAGTTTCTCTATTTATCACTGCAGATATAGTATTCTCATCTATTGTATTTACTCCATAGTCAATCAGATATTCGCCATCTTTCAACTCAATATCGTTAAAATATAGTTTTATTTCATCGTTTGGCCCTATTTTTCGAGGCCATTTATCTCTTGCCAATTGTCGTATTTTGTTTACCATTGTACACACATGGACTTCTGTTTTCGATAAGTACCATTTGAAGAAAATATTCGTCTTTAGTATCCAATGTTATTCTTAGGGGTTCATAAAATTTCGGACTTTTCCTCACAAATTCTCCATAACTTTTAATCATCTCTTTTAATTTTATCTCTAATTCAAATACTCGTGTTTCTTTTTGTCTCATAACCATTAATGGGATTAAACTGGTTAAATATTCAGGATCAATTCTGCTTATTTGTACTTTGTTTATCACTCTCAATGTTTCATTGTCATCATAAGGTCGTTTTTTCAAAACTGCTTTTAATTCCTCTTTCATTTTTATTTGTCTCTCAGTTTCCTCATTATCAATATCAACTTCATTTATAAAACACTCATACTCGTTAAGTGACACCTCCGACTTTCTTTCCATGAGTCGGTTATATTGAATTTTAAACTCTTTCAATTCCTCTCTCAAAGTATTTATTTCATCATTCGTATTGGTAATTTCTACTCCATTTATTTGTTTCACTTCTGGTTCACTTTTAAATTTTACTCTATTTGGTGACTCGCTTCTCTGATTGGTACAAACTTTTGCTAAATGACCATATCTCTGGCAGTTGTAACATTTGATTTGTCCATTGAAATTTACTTTATCTCTTCCATCATTATTATACGGGCTTGCTCGCCTTTCTCGATATTGATTTTGTCTATACGGACTCGATTGTCTGCCTCTTGAGCTATTTCTATTATTTCTATTATCATACTGGCGGTATTCAGAACGATTATCTTTATTATTCCCAAAATAATTGTCTCCATTACTTTTGTTATAACGATTATCTCTAAAACTATTTCTGTTATAGTCAGAACGACTGTCTCTATTAAAATAGCGATTGCTTCTATACGAATTATTTCTGTTATAGTCAGAACGACTGTCTCTATTATCGTCTCTAAATCTATTTTGACTTTGTTCTGTAAAATTTAATGCATCAAATCTTTTCCTGTTTTCAGGTGATTGACTTCTACTTGAATTCGGACTGTTTTTTCGTCTATTTTTTACAAAATTTAAATATAATTGTTTCATCTCTTCCCATGGAACATCGTCATCGTTTTCCAACTTAGGTTTCGCCGTCGTTGGCCTTTGAATTTCAACTGCATCTATAGATGCATTGAATCTATCTCTCTGTATTGCTTCTACTCTTTTCGCTTTATGAACTAATTCATTTAAATCTCTATATTCAACCATTATTAGTGCTTTATATAAATATTTCTGGATTCCATTCCAAAACTGATCCTCAATTAATTTCGGCGTGTGCTCTCCGGCACCAAATGCCTTTTTTGCTAACTCTGTTATCGTATACACATATTCTCCAACTGACTCTCTAGATCCCTGATATCGATTTCTAAACTTTTGTACATTTATTTTCTGTAGATCGCTGTCAATTACTATCTCTGCCCTCAAATTTTCAATAAGTTGATCAAGATTATTTCCTCTACACTCTAAATTATTATATGCCTGTAGCGCATATCCTTTTAAATATAACGGAATTCTCCTCTTTAACTCATCAGGTGTCCAACCACAAGCGTCTGCATATTGAGTGATTTCAGTGAAAAAATCGTCGAACTTTTCAGGCTCTCCTCTATAAGGTTCAATTGGTAAAATTTTTATAAAGTTATTATTATTTTGATTATTATTCATTTTATATACGATTCTATTTCTCAAATTATAAATTATTTCAAGTGGATTATCTATTTTAAATTTTTTAAATTAAAGTTTCAATTTATGGTCAATAATATTATTTGGTATAAATATATTTTCCCGATATATTCTACACTAACCCTCTGATCGCAATTCCTATCCCCCAAATTGTTGATAACAATAATTGATTTTTAAAGTCCCGGTTCGCGGCACCAAATGTTGAGGTCTCACTATTTAAGATCTCAACGTTGCACTGGTATTCGTATATATATATATAACTTTAATATATCAAAACACAAGATCTTTTATAAAATTTATTAAATAAAAATTACCAAATATAGTATTCAATTTTTCAATTCAGATTCCATAATAAAATAGTTATAAACAATGCGTGCAAGATTTGTATGTGTTAAATGTTATTTATGTATGCTATGTATGTGAATGCAAAAAGATTTGTTGAGCTCTGCTCCGATTTTAATTTCTCTTCGAGATTAACTCTTAAAGAATTTAGTCGCAGTATTTTTGGGCGAATATACTGAGCTTTAGCTTCAGTATATATACTAAAAATTTTTTAATTTATTTTTTAAGTTCTAATGCACCTGGTGCAATAAAACAAACATGCACTCAGTGCAAAAATAAAATCAATATGCACTTAGTGCAAAATAAAATAAACATTCAACCAACTGGTTGATTTTTTTTTTTAAAATAATTGATATAATAATAATAATAATAATAATAATAATAATAATAATAATAATAATAATAATAATAATAATAATAATAATAATAATAATAATAATAATAATAATAATAATAATAATAATAATACTATTATATAGTAATAATAACAATACCAATATTAATAATAATAATAATTATATGTATTAACCCCAATGATTTTACCCTTTTTTATTTTTTATTTTTATTAAGTTGCATAAAAATGAATAGTGAGGAATAAATTAAATAATTAGAATAAATTACACCCTTTATAATAAAAATGGATTATATCCTTTACCAAAAAAATAAAATATACATTTACATCATTATTTACAAATTGTTAAATGGATTACAATAAATGATTGTCAAATATTCAGATAATTGTTCAACAGATCGCAATAGATAATTGTTAAATAGATCATGATAGATAATGAATTATTGTCTTTGATGTTCTGATTTGGGATTTGCTTGTGCTCGTTCTTCTGCGTGGATGTTGATCCTGTATTTGTTGGGCCCGGTCCTGTAATACTTTGTTAGCACGAAGGTGTCTAATGGTTTTCCTTCGTCATCTAACATGTAAATATTTTAGTTTTCTCACCTCAGAATTTTGATTATTGTACATACATTAAAATAGAAATTGTTTTAAACCTAAACTACAAATTAGCAGTAAACTATAAAGAATTATGTACATACATGTTTTTTCTTGTTAAAAAATGAATTTTTTTTAATCGCGTTATACATTCGCGTAAAACAGAATTAGGTGTATTTCAAATTTTGAAATGACAGACATTAATTTCATGTACGGCCAAGGGAATGACAATGTTACTAAAGCAAGACAATTATATGAAGAAACTTTCCAAAATCACACATGTCTATACAGGCGAATTTTTAACAGAATCCATCAACGCTTACGCGATACTGAGAAATTGGAGCAAAATTTATTTCATTGCGGTCGTCACATGAGGAAAATCATTTTAATCAGAAAATTAAGGATATGAAAGCATTAAATACTTGTGGTTCAACATTTTAAATAACGGTTTTGTGCATTTATTTATGACTTATATCTTTTTATTAAATAGCAAAGGTTACCTTCTGTCAAAAGCTCAATAAATTTTGCACTCCCGATCCAAAATTTATATCAACTTTTTTTACCGATGAAGCATATTTCACTTGAGATGTAATCAATATTTGTCATAACATTCATGTTTGGTCAGATGTGAATCCACTCGCAGTTTTAACATCAAGGTGCCAGTATCGCTTTTCTATAAATGTTTAGGATTAAATATTTTCGTTTCATTTTATTCGGTCTTATATTTATCTTAAAAGACTTACTCGTGCAACTTATTTAAATTTTCTCACAAATGACTTGCTTTAACTTATGAAAGATATACCACTGATCCATTTACAACATATATAGTTCATTCATGATAGTGCATTGCTCATTTTCTAAAGAGTAAGGAATATTTAAACAAACGTCTTAAAAGAAAATATAATGGTTTCATGGTCACCTCGCTCATGGATTTAAATCCGTTATATTTCTAATTGTGGTGACATTTGAAGAGTATGGGTTACGCCATATCAGTCGATACTGTGGATGATTGAGACAGAATTGAAAACTGTTGTCAGGAAATATGAAAGAAGTGGGGAATCTTTAAACGCATTCGATCTTTAATGATGAATCATGATACATTGTATACTGAAATAAACGGTGGACATTTCGAAAATCTTCTGTAGATAAAATATATTTCTGTAGTTAATATATTTTATAATGTTATATGTATTTAAGATCATTTGATACATCATCTTTATTTAGTATTTGACGGTCAATTATTAAACTTATTTGTGTTAAATTTTAAGTTTATATAATCAATTTTAAAATTAAAAACCTGCTTCTTTTCTAAGTATTTAATTCAACTTACTAGATCAATAAGTGCGGGAATCAATAATTGCTTATATGGTTATGAGGAATATAATGATTTCTTGGTGAAACACCTACCTCAATTCCAATGTATCTATAAAAACATAGCTTGCTTGAAACCCATCAAGATGCACCTGTGTGTCAGCAATCAGAAGCCAACCAGCGTAATATCTAACCAGTTAAGGACAGGGAAAGGCCATGCTTTGCTCCAAGAACATATCTGACACCTGCCAGTCAATCCACTCAGACTGCGGAACCCAAACCCGACTCTAGTGACTGATCTCTCAGGCAATCGGACCAGTCAAGCGTTACATATAAACCTCAACCCAGATAATCCGACCAGAATGCTATAGTAACATGCGGAGCACGAACCCAACCCCAATGAAAGATCTATTTATGTGTTTAATCCAAGAAGCCCCAACCCAACCAATCCAACCAGAAAGCCATACTCAGTCAAATTTTTCATATAGTCCTGATTTTTGTGTTGTCTTGCCTCATACCTAAATTTTTGTTTACTTCTCTACGAAAAGAAACCTCAACCCAACCAATCCAACCAGAAGGCCATACTCAGTCAAATGTTTCATATGTCCCAAATTTTTGTGTTGTCTTGCCTCATTACCTATATTTTTGTTTATTTATATCTAAATATTTGTAACCCGACCAATACCACCACCTACTAACCAATACCTATACTCCTACCACTACCTCCCCTCCTTTTCTACCTACCTCTACCACCCAAAAACTTCTCATCCACTAGCCTCAAGAAATCTTCACCTTCGAAACAACCTTTCTCCCAAACCCCTATCCTTCAACCTCTACTTTCCAACCTCTACCCACCTAGACCCTCTCATTAAATAGCCTCAAGAAACCTTCACCCTGCAACCTACTCTCAAACCCCTACCTTCCAACCTATACCTTCCAACCCCTACCTTCCAACCCACCTCTTCCACTCAAAACCTTCACACACAACCGGCTCTTAAACCCCTATCCCACAACCCATGTCTTCCAACCTCTACTCTACCCCTCAAAACCTTCTAACCCCTAACCTCACCCACTAGTACCAAGAAACCTTCACCCTTCAAGCTACCTCAACCTCCAACTTGTACCCTCTAACCTGTACCGCCCAACCACTTCCTTATCCACTATCATCTGAACTACCAAAACTCACCAATTATATCCTATATATAATACTGTATGTCCATGCATAACCATATTTATACCCAACATATTTTTATTATACAGAATCGGACCCTGTTTCAAGAAGCTTCAATTCCCAACATCAACCAATCAGATCTCTCGTTTCACGCTTGAGCACCTGCTCAGCGTTCGCCAGAATACACATAAAAGCCTTAGATTTGAGAGGGTCGAGAATCTCTCCCCTAATGCCCGACGGGCCTGATTATTTATTAAAATTTGATTTGATTTAATTTTAAATTTGATTTTTTTAAGCATGCCTACAAAACACAGCCGAAAGATTGAAAACCGAACCCAGAAACGAGAAGAAACAACCAACTGAAGAATTGATCCAGAAATAAAACTGTTGCATGTGACTTGACTTGAGTTTAGACACGGTATAAGTATGTATGTGTATTATGACCAGTCACTGTATGTGGCAACTGCTTGAATTTTAGCTTAGACCTTTTTCTGATAATTCAATTTTAACATGTCTTAAACTGTTATAGTATGTTTATGGGTTAATGGAAATGTAATAGACTATGATCTGGGAAATTCATATGTCTAACAGAATTGCGGGACGCAATTTTAACGGGTCCCGGAGTGATTTGTTGGGCTAGAANCAAAGCGATCATTTTAACTGTTAACAAGTGTTGGGTCGCTTAGGGGTATGTCGCCTTTAAATGTGTTAGGGGTACTTATGAATTTTGAATCGACTCCTTCCTAAACGCCTTCATGACTATTGATTTTATGCCATCTGTGTACCCATGGTGATAACCATGTTGGTGCGGTACACAATGGTTTAAAATCCATGAGCAGGTGAGCTCCATTGCTAACTCTACTCCTCATGATATTCTCCTTTTCAGGTTCTAGAAGGCCGATAAAAGGGCTTACATCCTCATACATTTGTATCGATAAACATTTATACAAAAAATCTCTGGTCCAAATGAGACTGTCGAAACAATTAACAACCCGGTCACTGTCAACGTTAAGTTATAAAAGAATAATTAAAAAGAAAATGAAACAGTAAGATATATTACAATTAATGGCGTTTTACAAATAGTTTAGGGAAATCATAGTCGGCGCGAATAAACTAAGTTCATACACTCAATAATCATTCAACACTGACAGAAGAGTTTGTAGATAAGGGATTGTGTCACAGAAGATCTCAACTCATCCAGTGTTGTCGTAGTGGTGATCCAAAACTTGCTTCCATCTGCTTCTAGGAGCAAACGGTTAATGTCTCCTTCCAGATGCGGGTCTATTAACCACGGGTACCAATCGCTGGTGTTATCTTATCTCTTTTGAGCTTTGAACGTTAGGCGCGAGTGAGCCTTTTCCTTTTGGACGACAAAGTCAGATTAGATTGTGACGGAACGATGGTAGGCGTCGAAGACTTGACAGGTTTGATGCTGATTCCGATATAAACGACATCTGGCTTGACGGAAGGCGAGGCATTTTCGCCATGGTTTAGACAAACCGTCCCTTTCGATGAATTTTGGCAGTCTGGTAAATGATGAATAGGGAAGATATTATCCCTGTCGGTGATTGGACACTCAATGATACGCGATTGCAACTCGGACTCTGAATAAATCCGATGCAATGCCTTTGACTGCTCTTTGATGTTGAGCCTCTGGTTTCTGCTCTCTTCCAGCCGGCGATCCTACTGTGTTCTAATCGCAAGATCTTACGGTTTGCCTCTTTCATTTGTACGAGCGCAAACCACGCCTCTTCCATACTCTCTATGCGTTTTTCAAGTTGTAAATTTCTTTTTTCATTGAACTCATCATTGCGTTTTCGTCTGCGCATGAGAAACACGGGTCTCACGCCAGACTTGGGTAGAGTTGGTTCTGTAATAAACCCATGATCCCAGACGCGTCAGAGCTTTAGCAGTCTGACAAACGAGGCTCATCTTTCGCTGATGGCAACACACTACTGTCACAGGGCTATCATGACATGAAACTTTAGACTAGCGTCGATGATATATTATGATGTGCTGCGACGGGGAGCTACGCGCCGCATTTGAATAATTACTTCCCATAACGCATATACAAAAACCTTTTTCTTAAAAATTGTAATATACTGTTGAGTTTTTATTTGTAAGTCGGTCCTTTCTCTGACTCCTCGTGTCCTTATTTTACCAAATCAATGAAAACTCAACACAGAATAACTTTATTCGCTTTTTATCACAATTACAATTTGTCACTATTTGCACCTTTCTCTCAATTTAAATTTGGTTCGCTAAGGTAAGAAACCCAAGGGGTAATTACCTTTTCTTGTACGATTCTAGCTTCTTTATAATTCACAAATTTCCTCTTTTGACTTGTCCTTGCTGGATTTTCTGTTTAGCTTTTTCCTTTTTCTCTTCGACCAAATGGCGGCTTGCTCATTTCTAAGCTCTCCTTTTATACTGTGTTTAAGAGGCCAATTATCTAACAAAATGAAATTAATTGTTTCCCCGGGCACCCTAAGTAAATTTTGAACGGTTCGACAATTATTTTAATTTATTTACCCTGCAATTATAATTCGAATTGTTATTCCCTTATCTGGTGTCTCGGGTCTCACTGCGCATCGGGTTTTCTTCAGTGCTCGGGTTTCCCATGGGCTCGGGCTTTCCATTGGCTCGGGCTTTCCATTACAGATTAATTAATTTTAATTAATTTGTTTTTCCTTATTAACTTTTTCTATGGTCACCCTATTACATTTTTATTATGCTTTCTAACCTCGTCTAACAATTTGGCATTCAACCATACCCGATACCCCCGTTCAATATTGATTTTTAATTTTCATTAAATTTTAATTAATTTTGTACTTATATTGATTTTACCAATTTTTGTTCTGCTTTCTGGTACCCTGTGAAATTTATTTTGTTTTTGCTCTAACCCCAACATATCTCCCCCCTTTAATTAAGATTCGTCCTCGAATCTATTCGATTATTAATTATTTATTAAGATGGTAGAGTATTCTCAATACCATAATGATACTTTATAATAATTTTATAATAATAGTATCACTAATAATAGTAGTGAATTAATAATAATAGTAATAATAATAATATGATAATAGTAACAATAACAATAATAATAATAATAATAATAATAATAATAATAATAATAATAATAATAATAATAATAATAATAATAATAATAATAATAATAATAATAATAATAATAATAATAATAATAATAATAATAATAATAATAATAATAATAATAATAATAATAATAATAATAATATAATAATAATAATAATAATAAATAATAATATAATTCTAATAACAATAATAATAATAACAATAACTAATAATAATAATAATAATAATAATAATAATAATAATAATAATAATAATAATAATAATAATAATAATAATAATAATAATAATAATAATAATAACCAATAATAATATTATTAATACTAATAACGACGTTAATTAAATATAATAATAATAGTAATATTAACAACAGTAATAAATATAATAATGATAATAATAATGATAATAATACCAATATCAAAATTAATAATAATAACAATAATATATTTTAAATATACAATGCCAATTGCAAAGAAATCAGAGCTGACAACCGAAAGTTCTCATAAAAATGTTAAAATAAAAATTTAGCACTGGAAATAATGAATAATCTAAAACAAATTATTCTGGTAACACGTTTAATAATATTGCTCATTGAATAAACACCCGCCTCAAGTCTAACTAAATTTCATATTAGTCTGTCAACATTTGAATTTTAGCAATGTTTTGTATTTTGGTTCGTCATTACTTAAAAGTACTCAAAATTGCAAATAGAATATAAATTCAAAAACGAATAATTATGAAGCCAATTTGGTATGATTTATCATCAAACATTATGTTGAAACAATATTTTCCTAATTAAAATAGAGCTGGTAAAAATTAAAATATATAAATTTTGGCAATTTTCGCCAATTTATTTACTTAATGGCAATTTTGCCATAATAATTCATATCCCTTTGAGCCGATAATCGGTTGGCAATCATGCCCTGATAATCAAATGGCAATTATGCCATTGGACACTTTCTGTCACTGGTCGCTTTTCCGAGAAAAGTATTTAAAGAAATCAGAAACTTAATGAAAACTATTTCAAAATATTTCTCATCAAAAGGAAAGTCTGTGGTGTATTTTGAGAGAAATTTTAAAAATCAACATTTTCAATTGCAAGTAATATTTTTGGAAATTCGGTAAATGCTGACTAATTCTGATGGGATATTAGGCAGTGGCAATTGATAATGAAAAGTTAGTTTACAAAAATTGTGACAAACACAAATTTTCTTTTTTCCTGTATGGTCTACTTTTAGAAGGGATTCGACAATTCATTTGTTCGACATATGACTTTCAGGCCTGGACTCAAATTCTTGAAAAATCCAAACTCGACGTCAACGTGTTTGCCATTCATGAAGTCTATGATGAAAAACTGTTGAAAAAAAATCGTGTACACAGCAGCCGATTATTGTCGAATTACGAAAGACGAGGTGATGTTTCAAAATGGAAAATATTTCATTTCATTTTTGTCTCATTACAGATACGACTCGATTCTTCGGGTGCTTGGAAGAGATCTTAGAGATTTTCTCAACGGCCTAGATAATTTGCATGAATATCTCAGATCTAGTTATCCAAAACTGAAGCTGCCATCATTTTTCTGCGTCAACGAAAGTCTAACCGGAATAACTTTGCAATATCGAACACAAAGAGCGGGATTTGTGCATTACGTTCGAGGACAGATTTTTGAAATCGCAAAAACCTTTTACAACACCACAATTGAAATAGAAATTATTGGAGAAAATAAAATGGCAAATAAAGTGTTTAATTGCATTCTAATATTAAAATTTTACAGTCAATGCTTTAAAAGTGAAGGTGTCAACATGTCAATTCCTTCAGAACTATTTTTTGAAGTTTTCCCGTTTAACATTGTTTTTTAACAGAGGGTTTAGAGTTGTTAATTGCGGCAGGGGGATGAGAAATTTGATACCAGTCATCATTGGGGATTATGTCGAGGATGTATTTCATGTAACAGACCAATAATACAAATTAGATGGGGTACTGTGAGTTTTCATTTATTTTAAGTTCATTCTATTATTTCTTAATAACTATTTAGATGATTTCTTATAGATCTAATAATAACAATAACCAAAACAACAACTTAATAATAGTAATGATGATAATAATAATAATAATCATAATAATAATAATAATAAAATAAACAGTACAAGCTTTGTGATACCCAGTGCAAATCCCAATAGTNAAGACGAGGGAAAGTTTTTATTAATCATGATATATATAACAATAATCAATCAATTTTTAGATTTTAAGATTGAAGTGATCAACACGGTAGAGTACCTCAGGGGCACTGCCTTGGTGGTCACTGTATAAATAATAAATATTAATAAAAATTTACCTATTTAATTTTGACAGATCTTTTTGTCTTTGATTTAATTAATTAAACTGATTTTAATTATTTTTTACGACCCCTTATGTACAGTTGTTAAATTTTCTTTCCCATAAAATTTTGTGTTCAATTCCCTCTTAGCCCATCATATTTCTCTTTGATTGAAAGGTGCAAATTTTTCAACTATCATAAAATAAAAGTTACTACTAATACAGTACTATTATACTATCATAATTGCATGCAAAATAAATGTATCTCACTAGACCCATGTTTCCTCGTAGACAATCCAAGGTTGTGAGGTCTTGGATTGACATTCATATTGTCTGTTAAGTCTTTGAAAGGAAATCAGTAGAGTGAAAAGAATGATAATGGAAAATGGTGTCACACTGATGATGATAGATGACAAAATAACATAAGTATGTTCAAAATCATTTGATAATGAGAATGTAGTTTTGTTTCTTGGAATTTGTGTTCCATTAATAAGAGAAGAATTAATGTCATTTATGAGTTGATGAATCACATTGGTTGATGAATTGTGCATATTTTTTGAGCTTTCTACCTCAGTTGTATCAAATTGTGCTCGAATAGATTTACTTTCCACTAGAACGATTTTCCATTGATCAGGATGAAAAGCACGTTGATAATATTTTATCTTTACAATCACAATTTTTGAAGTTGACTTTGAACGTGTTTGCTGAAATGTTAATATTTTAGATGTAATATTACCTTGCAATATAGCTTGCAGTTTTCCGCAATAATAAATTTCCACTTTTTTATTGGTTATCGCTTGTCGTGTGGCTATCCATTTTTGATTATCATATCGTAAAATAATACGATTGGGTTCATTTTCCAATTTTATGGATTGTCGAATAGACTCAATTTTTACCCACTGGTTATC
Organism: Schmidtea polychroa; assembly: GCA_959609185.1. NCBI lineage: Eukaryota > Metazoa > Platyhelminthes > Tricladida > Dugesiidae > Schmidtea > Schmidtea polychroa. The sequence continues at coordinate 18,635 of CAUHTR010002372.1, forward strand.
GATTTCGGTACCATTTTCACGCAAAAGCTTTTCATAATATTGCACAACGATATCATACGTTTGATTTAATTTTAAATTGTTTTAATGGACAAAGGGTTTTCTGATGTTTAATGTATCGATAATATTATTTTGGAAGATTAATTTCACTTTTTGGGATTCGTGGGGTTCCCAATATACGTCGATTCCATTCACTACTGGTTCTTTTGAAACCAGACTGTTTAAATTTGTTGTTATAATTTCAATTTGGATTATATTACGTAATTTTGTATTATTATTTTGAAATAATAACTCTGTTATTTGCCAAGTGTATTCATAATTGACTGTTAATTGACGAGCCACGAAAATATTTTTATTGAAATTCAACTTTACAGGTGGGTCAAAGTGATTTAATAAATTACTTATTTCTATTTCTTCCGTTGACCCACACAGATAAAACCATACTATTTGGGTACATGTTGAATATATATGAATTTTCTCCAATACTGGGACCCTTTTTATTGCATACTTTGGAAAAGATCGACCTGCATTTGTTCCCAAAACATTTAGTAGCATTATTGTTGTTATTAATAAGACTTTAGTGGTATATCCTAAGGGTACTGGGTTTTTAATAACTTTTTGCTTGACCACTTTTCCTTCTACTGATTTGTTCTTTTTCGATCTTAACGGATATCTATCACTCTCCATTGCCGGCACTTTCTTACAACGATTAGCATGAACTATAATTGTCCCCTTTTTTAATTTTCCTGTTGTCAGATCCAGCGCAATTCCTCGCAGTTGCTCCATAACATCCATACCAATTAGACATTCAACAGGGCTTTTACTCATTACTGACACATAATGTGTTATTTCTTGATTACCAATAATTAATTTGACTTCTAACTTCCCGATTATATTCAGTACATTGTGAGACATTGATTTGATAATTTTATTCGTCGGTTTCATCTTTGCTCTCTCTTCCCTTGTCAACAGTTTATCTGACACTATAGTATGACTGGAACCGGAATCTAACAAGGCTTTGACCTTTCTCTCGTTAAATAGTATATTTGTTCGAGGTTGTTTGCCTCTATTTCCTATTGTCATCAACGCATAACTACATGGTAATCCGAGCATGTTTTTCCGTTCTATTTCCGCACTTGTTGGTTCAATCCTTTCGGCTTCTAGTTTAATATGTTCTACTGGTTTCATTTCTTTTAGCCTTTCACTTGGATATGTTGGTGCTGTTGGAAGGAATACCGGTGTGTACCATTTTGAGAGAGTGTCGATTCCTGTAAGTTTTGGCATCTGTTCTAGTAGGCACCGTGACTCTGGTTTTACCTCGCTTTTCATTATTTCTTTTCTAAAATACATTTGCTCGTTTCTGCCATTGTCATTGTTGTTGTTATTGCCACTATTTCTATCACTCGATTCACACAAAGATTCTTCACTCTTTTGATCAGTTTTTAACTATGCTCTCACATTCTCCATTTCTTTATATTGATGATGAGTAATAAAAAATCTTGCTATAAACGGAATACAACCAATAATTATTTTCCATGACCATCCGGATATTTTATATATTCTATGAGCAGATAAAATTTGAGATAGTATCACCTTTATTGTTACTACGATCACATAGATGCCAATCAAACCAGCACACGCTTGTCCTAAGAACATAAATTTTCCCCAAATCTTTTCCATCGTTTTGTACGGTTGTTTTTTTGAAATGATCTGGCGTTAGGAGATATTCATAATTAACCTTACTCTCTCCGTTTGGTAATATTGTATCAATCATTTCTGATATCACCCGTTCTTTCTTTGATGGAAATAATAAATTTCTTTGAGCTTCTTCTATATCCTCGCTTGCGTAGAGACCTAGTTGTGCCATTTTATTTAGGGATGTAAAGTTCACTAAATACTCTAAATTGATTAATTCCAATTTATCTGGAGTTCTAACTCCTCGGTAATCGGGTAATGCTACCCAAGAATCTGGTGCCAAACGGTATAACGGGGCTAGCAATCTATTGCACTGGAGTAATTTTGGTTTTGTGTTTTCGTCAAGTAATATCCGTGTTATTGGTTCCATAAATCGTATCTTCCCATCGACGCTAACTGGCAATTCATTAGTACATTTTTCGTATTTCATTATTTTTACTGACACTTCCTTACATTTATAACTGTATAAAGCTTCTCCGAAGATTCTCGCAAACACTCCATTTTCTGATATTAACATGGGTGCAACCAAATTTGGGTTTGTGATGGCCATTGCCATTCGATTTCGAAGTATTTCTTTATTTAATTTACAATCATTCAAGATTATTTCTCGATAGATATTCTCCATGGTGTTCTGACTATAATGAAATAAATAATCAATTTTATTGTTAAAGTAGTGGGTTAATTTAATATCACCCGTATGAATTTTAGTTTTAGCTTCCTGTACTCTTACTGTTGATACGTAAACTCCTTTGTAATTTGTGGAGTATACCGTCTGACCACATTTATTGGTAACTTCCTTTAATATAAAACGCATGGCGTCCATCGGAACTATTGACATTAATACAGTCGCTGTTTTTCTTGTCCAAACGGGCGTTGATCTGACTGTCATATTTACTCCATAATTTACATTAATATTGTCAGGCCTTTCCCTAAACTGCTCTCCACTAATTTCTTTGAAATTCATCGTTTTTAAATGCGCTAAATTACATACATTAGTTTTTACTTCATAAACAAGAATTGATTCCCCCGTTTGACAGTTATTTTGTTTCATATTACAAAATGGGTGGGTCTGTAACTTCCTCGTATCATCATCAAAAGCTCCTTCAAATTCTCTCAATTCCGTTAGATATTCTTCTATCACTACTGCTTTTTGAATAATTTTACCACTGATTTTGTACGGTTCCCCTTCACAATCTCCGTCTTGCTTCATTAATCCTTTCGTAACCACCGTTTCTCTCGTCCTATGATTTATTTTTGCCTTCAGTTTAATTTCCGAACTTATTTTCAATTCTTCTGTTTGAAATGCTGCTAAACAATTTTCTGGCATAACTTCCACTGGCCTTGGGATTGTATACATCTTTATTAATGAAGTATGGCTCCACTTCCCACAATAAAATATAAATGTAGTATGTTTGACTATACATTCTCGAACCTTCGTTCGTCTTAAATCAGATTCTTGATATACATGATATTTTACGTCTTTTTCAATCTTTAATTTTCTCGGGTATGCATCCGAACATTCTGACACATCTACTACCGAATAAACTTTTCCCATTTCCGTTTGTGAACAATCATATGCAGTCATACAGGTTGTCTGGGTAATTATTGCGCACAAAACAATTATCATAAACATTACCCATGGAAATACCATCGTTTTTCTCAATATTGGGCTAACTCTCCCATTTAGCGATTTATGGGGTATATTAATTTCGTTATTTTCATTTATCGTAAGCACTTTTACCAGTTTGGTCCAACCTCCATTCCTTTCTATCCAATTCATTAAATATTCATTTAAAACTCGAGCAGCTGCATCTATCAAATTCTCTAATTCATCTGATTCCATTATCTTATGAGCTCCTATCTCTAAAACTGCATATGTTAAGCTTGTTAGTACCACTTCTTTATCAATTCCATTTTCCGTCAAAGTTTTCATGACCCCTCTATTACAAAAGTCATCATTTTCACCAAATCTCTGCATAACACTAGGAAGTTTCCTTTCCATTTCATTCACTGTGTCTCCCAATTCGCACTTTGTATCCACTTTTATTTCGAACATTGGATATACTATTTTAACTAAATTCTTTAATAACTCTTTTGTCTCATCCACTTCTAATTTTGACTTCACCAGGCTCTTTTTTATTTCATACAAAGTTCTAGGTTTTTTTGTCTTTATTTCACTATTCATTTCATTTTTGGTTACTTGCCCTTCCTTTAATACTTCTGTTATTATACTTTTATCTTTATCATTAGTTCCTATGTCCTTGTTATCTAGTACACCTTCATTTTCAACTCGTCTTTCATTTTCATCACCCCTTTCTATCTCATTATTTGACCTGTCGGACTCATATACTTTATTTGATATCTGATTTTTGATTACTATTACATAATTTATTGAATATCCTGTATCTGAACATAGATATCCGTCTACATCTAATTCTTGAGGTATAAGCCCACAATCGTATAAATATTCATCGTCATCTAATTCTTCACTTTTAAATATCAATTGAATAATTCCATCCTTTTCCATTCTTTCAGCGGCTCTCTTTCGTAATTTACCAACGTTGGTACACCAATGTTCTTCTATATACTCTATTTTTCCTTCATTTTTATAATCTAACGCTATTACAAATGGTTTCAATTCTATCCTGGTCTCTCTAATCTCTTTTCCAAATTTTCGTAATAAACCTTTTAATATTTCTTTATATTTCGAGTTTTTATATATATATGGACGTACTACATTTACAATTTCTAATTTACTATTTTCGTCAATTCCCGTTTCCTCTACCAATTTTAACTTTTCATCAATTGCATTTTTATTCCACTCATCAAAAGCTTCTCTCAGCTCATTTACAATTTTCTGTGGATCACTTTTTACATTTTCATAACATCTTGTCATTTTTGCTATCATTTTATTTTTATTTCCTGGTATAAAACCACAATCAATTAAAAACTCATCATTGCGTAAGCATCGATTTTTAAACTTCAATTCTATTATCTGTTTCCCATTGTTTTCTTCTAATCTATTCTTTAAATCATCTACACAATCTCCTGCTTCACACCGAATGCAAGCTAGTTCTTTCTCCTTTTCATCTAAAACATTAATTAAAATAAAATCTAACCATGTACTTTCTCGATACGTTTTTCCAAATATTTTCATCACATCTTCAATTTCCTTTTCGTCTTTTAAATTGGTATCATAATAATCGGCACATAACTCAATTACATTTTTCAATTTTCGTATGCTCAGTGTCATTTGACTCAATTCCTTTAGCGATGAGATTACTTTAGATGTTTCTGTTGCTCTCTCTTTAATAAATTTGTTGATCCTCAGTATAATCATTGTTACTTTTTCTCTTTCTATGTCTTCTTTATCCAATTTCTCTTAGAATCTGTCTCTGATCCTTCTGATTGCGACTCATACATCATGTGGTTACTCAATTCTTCGTCCGATTCGAATTTGCACATTAATCGATCCAAGCGTCTACTCATCTGCTTCATCTCATTTTCAATCCTCTCGTTAAAATCATCTGTTTGCGCAAAAGCTATATTGTCAGATTGCGATTTGTCTTTCTGAAATCTCGTCTTCTTTAATATCGGCCTTTGAAATATATTATTACTCTTTCGACAAGATCTAGCCATATGTCCATAGCCTCTACAGGAATGGCATTGGATTTGGCCTTGTAGGTTAACTCTGTCTCTTTGCGGTGAGGGTGATGTTGATGGAGATCTGGATCTTGCAAAACAATTCCGAGTGACATGCCCTTTCCTTCCACAATTATAGCATTGTATGTTGTCATTAGTTCTCTGGTTACTGGTATTCGTTCTGTTAAAACTTTTCTCACCATTACTTTTCAGCCATTCTGACCGCATTCCTTTTGGACTACGCTGTTCGTTATTTTTGAACCAACATTGGCTATTGCTATGTCCTTTTCTTTGACAGTAATCACACTGAACCGGACTAAGGCTTCTTCGAATGTTATTTTTAAACCAGCATTGATTTATGTGATGACCCATTCTCTGGCAATGACTGCATTGTAGAGTTCTTTCTCTTTCCTCATTTGGACTGTCTGTTGACTTTCTTGGTTCAAATTTCACTCTGAACTTGGGAGATGGACTGGTTGATCTTTGAAGCAAGTTATCGCTGACTGGGGTTATAGATCTATCTCTAGGCTCATTGATAATCGCAAATAATTCCGCCTTTGACTGAGTCGTTTTAAGATTCATTTCAATTCTCATGGCTTTTCTAATCAAGTCATCAAAATTTGTAAAATCAACAAAACATAAAGCCTTTTTGATTTCTTTCTTGACTCCTGTCAAAAATTGGTCCTGAAGTAATTCTTTGACTTGCTTTGCCACTTCCTCTTGATCTGGCTTTACTTCGAATGCTTTCTCTGCAAGAGTAGTTAAATGATAAGCAAACTCACTTATGGATTCATCGGGCTTTTGCACTCGACTGTAAAACTTTTGACGCATCATTCTCTTTATATGTCCTCCAATCAACTTGGCTGCCAACGCATCTTTCAATCTTGTCCAATCATTTGCTATAGGTCGTTTATCAATCTGTTGCCAAGCATCTTGCGCAGCAATAATAGTTTTTATAAATTTTTGTAACTTTTCCACAACCTTATTTCAATATCTTTTAAATTTTGTTAGCTTTCACTCTTTTATTTCAACTGCACAATTTGTTCAATTTCTCTTTTTTTTCAATTTAATTTCTCTTTAACAAATTTAATTTCAATTTTTTTCTTTTCTTTTTCAATTTAATTTCTCTTTAACAAATTTGATTTCAATTTTTTTCTTTTCTTTTTCAATTTAATTTCTCTTTAACAAATTTAATTTCAACTTTATATCTGGGCAATTATATTCAACTTTCGATTATTTTTAATTTTCTCTTTTCACTTTTCCACAATATTCACTGCCGACTTGATCACGTCGGGCTCACCAAAATGTTGAGTTTTTGTTTGTAAGTCGGTCCTTTTTCTGACTCCTCGTGTCCTTATTTTACCAAATCGATGAAAACTCAACACAGAATAACTTTATTCGCTTTTTATCACAATTACAATTTGTCACTATTTGCACCTTTCTCTCAATTTAAATTTGGTTCGCTAAGGTAAGAAACCCAAGGGGTAATTACCTTTTCTTCTACGATCTAGCTTCTTTATAATTCACAAATTTCCTCTTTTGACTTGTCCTTGCTGGATTTTCTGTTTAGCTTTTTCCTTTTTCTCTTCGACCAAATGGCGGCTTGCTCATTTCTAAGTTCTCCTTTTATACTGTGTTTAAGAGGCCAATTATCTAACAAAATGAAATTAATTGTTTCCCCGGGCACCCTAAGTAAATTTTGAACGGTTCGACCATTATTTTAATTTATTTACCTTGCAATTATAATTCGAATTGTTATTCCCTTATCTGGTGTCTCGGGTCTCACTGCGCATCGGGTTTTCTTCAGTGCTCGGGTTTCCCATGGGCTCGGGGTTTCCATTGGCTCTGGCTTTCCATTACAGATTAATTAATTTTAATTAATTTGTTTTTCCTTATTAACTTTTTCTATGGTCACCCTATTACATTTTTATTATGCTTTCTAACCTCGTCTAACAATTTGGCATTCAACCATACCCGATACCCCCGTTCAATATTGATTTTTAATTTTCATTAAATTTTAATTAATTTTGTACTTATATTGATTTTACCAATTTTTGTTCTGCTTTCTGGTACCCTGTGAAATTTATTTTTTTTTGCTCTAACCCCAACAATACTCACTTTCCTATAAAGGCTTGTAACTTTTTTTTGCGGAAGTTTAATTTTACTTATTGTCAAAATGTTGTGCGGGTCTTAAAAAAATAAAATAATAATAAATAAAATAATGGGTAATAAATTAATTAATAATATGAAAAATTTCTAAAATAAATAAATTTAAAATAAATTATCTAGTAAACTGGTAAAATAATAAAAAGTAGAATAAAAGTAGTAAAATTAGATAGACCATAAAATTTATAAAACTAAATTGTTTAATGAAAACTAAAAATAAAACCAACAAAATTATTTAAATTATAAAACTTATAAAACCAAATTGTTTAAATTAATGAAACTAAAGTAAAATTAACTGAACTTATTTAAATTATAAAACTTGTAAAACTAAATTAAAATTAGCAAAAACTATTTAAATTATAGAATTTATAAAAATAAATCTTAAAAATTAATAAAAATTAGAATTTTGATTAATTAAATTAATTAAATTAAAAAATAAATAATTGCACACATTCATGCATGCATGCAAAAATTAATCAGAATTGCCTCGCATTCTAATTGGATATAACAGCAGAGAATGCGTAGGCGTATAATTCAATCAGTATAAATACTGAGTGAAATTTCATTTAAAAAACTCTCTCGCTCAACTGGTTACACAACAATTCATTTACTGGCAGTGAACATATGCTCTCAATTTTCGATTCCATGCCATCGCGGTGAGGTAAATTTGATTTTTGTTTTGTGTAATGTAATTTTGTTAGGTCTAATGTTATTTTAAATTGAAGTTAATTTTCGTTAATGTTATTTAGTTAATTTATTTTGTTATTTAGATAATGTTATTTTAAATTGAAGTTAATTGTTAATATTGGTATGGTATTATTCATTTTGTTGTTGTTAAGTCTAATGTTATACAATTTTAGGAATTAATAAAATTTTTAACGGAATTTGTTTTTAATTAATTTTTATGTTTGGCGTATGTTATTTTTGTCCTTTTTGAATAATATTATAATTTAGGTTGGGTTTTTCTTGATATTTATGTGTCGATGGTCTGGACTGGGGAAGGTTTGTGGACGGGCGGCACTACGTGCTGTTGGTCGGCAGATGTTTCGCCAGTTGAGTCCATCGGGGTAGGGAATATAGATAGGGATATGAACGGTTAGAGGGGGAAAATCAATTTGCGATAGTTTAGGGCCTTATTTAGAGTTAGGTAGTATAGGACGGCTCAGTCACTCTTATTTTCATAGATATTTCCGAGTTAGGAGAAATAATAGGATAGTTATGTCCAGTTGTCGGTAGATAAAGTAGGTTTAGGTAATCTTATAGAAACCGCGAATGGTTAAGATACCCGATAGTTCAGGATTAGAAATACAGGCAGATCCCTGCTCAAATTTTCATGAGAAGTGTGGAAATATGTTTATTAACTTGTGAATGAGGGCCAATCCCTGCTCAAAATTTTGAAGGATAATTTGGATATTATAGGAAGTATATAACAATAATTATTAGATGGAAAATAAGGGCGGATCCCTGCGAAAATTTTTATGGGGGAATAGTTGGGAATACCCTTACTTGAGGACCACAAATGATCTAAAAATAGCATACATAGAGAATAATGACGTAAGACCTTCTATCGGCAGTCTAGAACCCGAAGAGAAAATACAATGGGGAGTAGTTTTAGCAATAGAGCTCACCTGCTCATTGTTTTTTTCACCTTTGTGTACAGTACCAACATGGTCGTCGCCATGGGTACACAAATGGTTTAAATTGCAATAGTCATGGAGGTGCTTAGGAAAGAGTCGAACGATTATGATTACCCCTAACGTACTTTAAATGGAAAATTGACCACCCCGAAGTACCCAACAATAACAAGGAAATCCCTACGCCAAACTTTCAAAACAACTAGAGACTTAAAAATTCTGAACTTTGCTTTACTTGAAATCCACTGATTTGTTTGGTAATTTCTTGTTTCAATTGAGTCCTTTCAAAATTGGTTCCTTCTCCCATTTTCCCATGATTTTTCTATAATTATCTTCTGATTATTTATTTTAATCAGAGTTTTGTTTTTCGATTTGTTTTAAACTATTTTATGTGATTTTATTTTCTTAATTTTATTCTGTTTTTTATTCTTATTAATATTTTATTATTAGTATTCCGATTTTCTACATAATTTATATCTTTTACCCTTTTCTAGTGTAGTGTTATCGTGCCGTATCAACAGGAAGGGTTTTTCTTCGTTTTCACCCAACATATTGCAAAACCTTCGAAACTGATGGAAATCTTGGGGTTCTTAAATTGAAAATTTCCAAATAACTAAAAAAGAAATATTGAACATTCAAAATCAAAAAATCATCGAATTAAAATTTGAAAATTGGGTCAGATATAAATGAAATTATGGGAAAGATCATGGTGAGAACGGATTCATCAGAATATGTTCAGAAAGGGTCAATATGCAAGAAAGCGTGGACGCACGGTGGAACAATTAAAAAGATGAAAAAGGCTGCGAGACAAAGCTTGTCAAAGAGAAACTATTTATTTGAAACGCCATTAATCAAAGCGATTATTTTAACTGTTAACAAGTGTTGGGTCGCTTAGGGGTATGTCGCCTTTAAATGTGTTAGGGGTACTTATGAATTTTGAATCGACTCCTTCCTAAACGCCTTCATGACTATTGATTTTATGCCATCTGTGTACCCATGGTGATAACCATGTTGGTGCTGTACACAATGGTTTAAAATCCATGAGCAGGTGAGCTCCATTGCTAACTCTACTCCTCATGATATTCTCCTTTTCAGGTTCTAGAAGGCCGATAGAAGGGCTTACATCCTCATACATTTGTAGCGATAAACATTTATACAAAAATCTCTGGTCCAAATGAGACTGTCGAAACAATTAACAACCGGTCACTGTCACGTTAAGTTATAAAAGAATAATTAAAAAGAAAATGAAACAGTAAGATATATTACAATTAATGGCGTTTTACAAATAGTTAGGGAAATCATAGTCGGCGCGAATAAACTAAGGTCATACACTCAATAATCATTCAACACTGACAGAAGAGTTTGTAGATAAGGGATTGTGTCACTGAAGATCTCAACTCATCCAGTGTTGTCGTAGTGGTGATCCAAAACTTGCTTCCATCTGCTTCTAGGAGCAAACGGTTGATGTCTCCTTCCAGATGCGGGTCTATTAACCACGGGTACCAATCGCTGGTGTTATCTTATCTCTTTTGCGCTTTGAACGTTAGGCGCGAGTGAGCCTTTTCCTTTTGGACGACAAGTCAGATTAGATGTGGACGGAACGATGGTAGGCGTCGAAGACTTGACAGGTTTGATGCTGATTCCGATATAAACGACATCTGGCTTGACGGAAGGCGAGGCATTTTCGCCATGGTTTAGACAAACCGTCCCTTTCGATGAATTTTGGCAGTCTGGTAAATGATGAATAGGGAAGATATTATCCCTGTCGGTGATTGGACACTCAATGATACGCGATTGCAACTCGGACTCTGAATAAATCCGATGCAATGCCTTTGACTGCTCTTTGATGTTGAGCCTCTGGTTTCTGCTCTCTTCCAGCCGGCGATCCCTACTGTGTTCTAATCGCAAGATCTTACGGTTTGCCTCTTTCATTTGTACGAGCGCAAACCACGCCTCTTCCATACTCTCTATGCGTTTTTTCAAGTTGTAAATTTCTTTTTTCATTGAACTCATCATTGCGTTTTCGTCTGCGCATGAGAAACACGGTCTCACGCCAGACTTGGGTAGAGTTGGTTCTGTAATAAACCCATGATCCCAGACGCGTCAGAGCTTTAGCAGTCTGACAAACGAGGCTCATCTTTCGCTGATGGCAACACACTACTGTCACAGGGCTATCATGACATGAAACTGGAGACTAGCGTCGATGATATATTATGATGTGCTGCGACGGGGAGCTATGGGCCGCATTTGAATAATTACTTCCCATAACGCATATACAAAAACCTTTTTCTTAAAAATTGTAATATACTCACTTTCCTATAAAGGCTTGTAACTTTAAAAAGTTTGCGGAAGTTTAATTTTACTTATTGTCAAAATGTTGTGCGGGTCTACTTTAATATTGGCATTAGTTTTAATATTTTATTGAAAACCACTAGCAGAAAGAAATATTTTATTATTTTTTTATTATTTTCTGTGTTTATTTAATGATATTGTCTAAATTATGTGATTCAAAACCAAAAGTAAGAGACATTTGCAGTTTTATATGCTGAAAATATTGTATTTATGTAGGAACTCAAAAAAACTACTGATTGACCTAAGTAAAATTTTTCGTACTGATTTGTTCAATTCAATTATAGAATTAATAAATTAATTAACAAAATTATGAATTGACAATGAATTGACAATGAATTAACAAAATAAATAAATGATAAATGTAGAATTTATAAAATATATAATCTGAAAATTAATATTTTATTCTATTTAATAAAAAAAGAGAGAATATTCTTATTATTAAGTGTTTGAATATTTCTATTTTACGTATATTATAACCGTGTCTTTTCAAAATTTGCTTCAATTACTAATTACTCATTGCTGTATTTAAATTTTAATTTCATCATCATGTGTGGTAATATTTTTTATATCATTTAAAATGTTAATGGTTTGAAAGGAATATTTGCTTACTTGAATTATATGACTCCGGTGACAAGACATAAGATTATAGAAATATTAATAAATGGTTTAAAAAGGTTAGAGTACAGAGGATATGATTCAGCTGGAGTTGCCTTCGATAAGAATGCTAATGGGGAAATTGCACTTTTTAGAAATAAAGGCAAAGTTTTGAGTTTAGAAGAATTAGTTAAAGGTGAGAGAAAGTCTATATGCTCTGCACAATAATGTCAATGATTAGACAAACTCAATGACATAAATAACGATGAAGTTGAAACGCATAGTGGGATAGCTCACACTAGATGGGCAACTCATGGTATTCCAAGTGAAAAAAACAGTCATCCACTTCGATCTGATGAAAATAATGAATTTGTAGTTATTCACAACGGAATAATTACAAATTTTCAAGCTATCAAAGAGATATTAGTATTTTTTATCAAAATTAATGTTATCAATTTATTTCTCACATTTTGACGTAGATACGCAAAGGATTTAAATTTGAAACCGATACTGATACTGAGGTCATTCCCAAACTGATGAAACAATTCTATGATAATCGCACGGAGGAAAATTTATCATTTCGACAATTAGTAGAAATGGTCATATCAGAATTGGTAACTTTCGTTTTGAGACTTTTTAAATCTTATCCGTTTTCCTAGGAAGGATCCTTTGCCTTGGTTTCCAAGAGTACTCATTTCCCTGGTGAAATCGTGGCTACGCGGTGAGTGTTGAATTTTTATTTAGATTTATTGTGGAGACATTTTTTCTATTTTAATCTAAATTTTGTTTTTAAATAATTTTAATAGAACTATTTTTATACACCCAATATTATCTTTTATCATGATATTTTTTTAAAAAACCCATTTTACATTTTGAAGTATGAAGTATAATTATTAATAAATAATTTAATTAATTAATTATTAATTATCTGAAATAAGTAAATTTTTGGAGTTTGTAATACATATAAATAATAATAATAATAATATATTTCTTAACCAATCGTTCAATCAGAAATCAGCAGCATATCCATAGATTTTGTTCAGTTATATTTGACAACATTTCGAATAAGAAAATATCTTTTAAATTTTTATAAATGTTATTATTGAACATCAATACGGTCTTTTGAAAGCAATTTACTACAATCAAAAACTTTATAAATTTTGTTCATATTCGTGATTTATCATTGTGAAGTTTTATTTTTTAGAGTTGCAAATTGTTTATGGATTGCGTGAATTATTATGAAAATGTTATAGATACATAGATTAGATACATAGTTACATAATTAAAAGCAAATGAATAAAACTGTACAACTGATTTTGTTTGTGCTTGTGTTATGCTTGTATGGGTTTTTATTTATGGCGTTCGCTGAGTAATTTTTTATGTGGTGGAGTGATTGTTGTGTCTTTTTCGAATAGTTTGATATAATATATATATTGTTAAGTTAATAAGTTCCTATTGTATTTATGTGTGTTATGAAATTTGATGAGCCCGAAAGAGTCACCGTTAAAAATGTGGCGGGACAATCGGGGTGCGTGTTATGTATATTTACAAGTTAAATAAAAATAGAAGTAAATTAACAATAAACAATAATAACACTTTTATTAAAAGATAAATAAAGAACCTTAATATTCACCTTGAACACAATTTAGTCCAACTTCGCGATTTAATAATTTATTCCTTTCGATTCCCGTTCTTCTTGTTCATATAGTTTTCATAATTTTCTTGTATACAATCCCAACTCAATCATTATTTCAATTTTTTGTTATTGATTTTTTTTTACTATAGTAAACTATCGCTATATCGTTTTTTTAATATTTTTTATTTCAGACAATTAAGAAAAGTAAAATGCTATTACATAACTTCCTCCTTTAAAACTGGAGGTTAAGATGAACGATAAAAAATAAAAATTACATGAACAGTAACATTACGCAACACCTTTTTCATTTTTTTTGTATGTTTTGCATGTTTTTTTATGTGTTTTGTATGTATTTTGTTTCTGTTTTTTTTTACAACCTGGAAAAGAATTCAAAAAATTTACAACCGATTACATAATTAAAAGCAAATGAATAAAACTGTACAACTGATTTTGTTTGTGCTTGTGTTCTGCTTGTGTGGGTTTTTATTTATGGCGTTTGCTGTGTAATTTTTTATGTGGGGGAGTGATTGTTGTGTCTTTTTCGAATAGTTTGATTGAGATTTTATTGTTGAATGTGACTTTTTTGTGAATTGGTTGTGTTTTTGTTTGTGTTTGTGTTTTGTATTTTGGTATATCGTTTTGTGGGTTAACGTTCTGGTGATAGGGTTTCATGCGTCTTATGTTTATTTTCATTTTGTTGTTATTTTTAATTATTGTGGCGACGTTTTTGTTCATTTCTAGGAGTTTGAATGGACCTTCGTATTTGGATTCGAATCCTTTTGTGAATGGTTTTTTTATTAAGATGAAATCTGTTGTTAATACTTATTTTCTGTCCAATTCGGAGTCCGGTCTCCTTTTTAAAATTCCTTTTGGTTTCTGTTCGGTGGTTTCGCTATTTTTGTTTGTAGTTTGTTTGATGTTTTCAGTGTTTTTGTTTGTATGTGATTTAAGTGATGGCAAGTTTGTTGCTTTTCCGAAACCTTGTATGCTGGACTTTCATTATCTAATGAGTTTGGGCTGTTTCTTAGTCCGATTAGTATAGTGGGTAGTTTATTTAACCAGTTTTGATCGTTGGCTTTTGTTCTGATGCTTTCTTTTAATGTTCTGTGGAACCGTTCAATTTTCCCGTTTGATTATGGGTTGTAAGCTGTTGTTCAGTTCCTTTTGATGTTGTATTTGTTACAGAGTATTTTGAACATTTCTGACTCGAACTGTCTGCCTTGGTCAGTTATGATTGCCTTTGGTTGGCCATAACGAGCTATCCAATTTAATTCGATCATTTCACAGATATTTTTCGCGCTGATTTCTTTTATTGGGATTACTTCGAACCAGTTGGATTTCCTGTCTATAATTGTTAGGAGGTATTTGTAGTTGTCGTTTGGTGGTAATGGTCCTACCACATCTGTGTGTATTGTTTCAAATATTTCGCTGCTTGGGAAGTTTACTTTTTGTGTTTTGAGTTTTTTTGTTGTATTGTTTAGTTGACAGCTGTGACAACTCTTGACGTAGTTTTTGATATCTTTCCGCATGTTAGGCCATATATAGTTGTTATGTATTAGCTCGAATGTTACTTTGTTTCCCGGGTGATTAATCTTGTGTATTTTTTCGATACAGTTTTGGCGGAATTCCTCCGGGAGTAATATTCGTTTGTTGCTTTCGTTGGAGACGTTGTGCCATACTCCGTTGAGTTCTTGTAGTTTCAAACTGTGTTTAGTTAAATATATATATATATATATATATAAATATTTAATTATACTTACCCGTATTCGGTAATAAAAAAGGTTTAGAATGAATAATTGAAGGATATTTGGATATTTGATCTTTGTAGCATGTTTTTTTGGAATATCCAGATTTTGATGTAATGCAAAAGTACCAATCTAGATAGTGGCTATGCTGTTCACGCCATACTATTAGAATACTAAAGCGCATTTTAGGCTTCCCATCTGTCAACAAACAGAGAGAGGAACACAGTGTAAATGGCAAAACATTTCTTTTGATCACCAATTTTCACTTTAAAATAATAATACTATCTTTTTTTAATAAGTGGAGTACTTGTTTATCTGTTTCCTTGAATAAAAGTGTACTTCCGACATATATAACAGAAATTATCAGGATTGTTTTGAATAGCCTTTTAAGGCATGCTGAAATAAAAATTATAGTATTGGCCAAGATTTTATTACTAACAAAATAAAATACATGAAATATGTATATTTGTTTTGATTTGACGCAATTTATATGATTAATATTTATTCAGATTCTAAAAACCACCTTAAGCAACACCCATTTTATGGTAACAAATTTACATATAACCGCTAAATCAATTATAATAAATAAATTACTCGATTGATAGGTAGGGTTGCCAGGTGAAACCTTAAAGAATACCAGACAAAATTAGTTGAATTAACGGACTTTCCGGATACCTGGCAACCGTAGCTTGAATATGTTTTTATGAGTTTGTGTTTTGAGTTAGGACTTTAATGCCATCATACATAACAGTAAACGTTATATTACATAGTTTGCATCTTGCTTTGCTGTTGAATTTTTAATTTCCAACACAGTCTTCCCTGACTCAAGCATATTTTTTGCCAATCTGCATTGTAATTGCACTTCCTTCTGTTTGTTGTGGAACTACCTTCTACCGCACTCATTTCTTAGCTGGAATTGCTTTAAAATAATTTAAAATTATTTGGCTAATCAAGTTATACAGACCTAGTTGATGGATATAAAAAATGAAATTTAATATTTAATTTTTCACTTAATAATTCAAACTTTAAATACTTCAAACTTTAGATTTTTCCATAAAATTTCTTTAAAATTTTCCATAGCCTACTCGGTATAAAAAATTTGAATTTCAAAATTTTCAAATCGTTAGGAGAAATACCGGACAAATGTACGTCCGTTCCTTCTTATTTTTTCTCACCGGATAAGTAGTTGAATTAACTGACTGTCCGGTTCAAAACCAGATACCTGGCAACCGTAAAGAAATAAAGAAATAAATTTCATGTCAGGTAGTGTTCTCGAAATGTTATGTGCTGTAATAATAAAAACAATTATTTTAATAATTCTCAATTTGGTTTAGTCGTGGAAGTCCTTTGCTTGTTGGTATTAGAAGCTCACACAGTCTCACAACAGATCATATACCTATTATTTATAGTGGAGGTTTGTGCTTATATTCTTAATACCTGTAACATTCAACATTCAGATAACTTAATAACTCGATGTGATTCAATGACTGAGTTGCATCCGGTTGGTTCAAATAAACAAGTAGAATACTTTTTCGCTTCAGATGCAAGGTAAAATTTGAAGATTATTTAAAAAAAATATTTTTTGAGTAATTTATTATTATTTTTTGTCGTCACTGTCTTGAAAAATGAAAAAGATTGGCTACTTTATATTATATATAAAGAAAAATACCAAATAATCGAAATATATTTCAAGGAAATGATTCATGTCATTAAAGTGTGGAAAAGCTCGAAATTTGTAAGCTCGATTCAGTTTAAGATCGAGCTCGATATTAGTTTCGAACTTTCGAGCCAAAAAAACTTAAAAATATATACAAAATTCATCACTCTATTTAAATTCACTACATTTAATTTATTTTGGTTAATAAAGTAGAATTTCAAAAACACGAGAGCATGTAAAGATTTATCAGATAATTTTGAACTTATTTTTGTATAAAATTATTAGCGACTGAAAATATTCTTTCCGAATCGATTGAAGTTGGGTTATTTGTTGCTATAGCATTTGATAAACGTTTCGAATTCACCTTTATAAAGAAAACTTTGGTCGCAGTTTATTATATCGACAATTTTGCACTAGTGGAGTTTTTTAAGTTTGTTAGCGATATCCGAGTTCATCTTCAAGTGTAACTTCACTATTTTTGGTTTCTGGTGTTACAATATCAACTTCGTCATCAAGTAAATTGTTCAACGTTGGAAATTGCCGATTCATTAAATTTGTAGCCAATTCAATGGATGCTTTTGTTGGAACTTTATTTAAATTCCACAATAATGTACAATGAAATCCATTAATTACTAGTTAATTCTGTTATGGATGTAATAATTAATATTCGGTAAAAGAATATGGCAATAAGTCAATTTTTCTCTCATAATATTAATGGCATTGTATGCTGTTCTCAACGTAGCATATTCTCACTTGTGGCATTTATTGTTACTTCTACTGGTTTCAACGATGATACTAATGCTTTTAATGGTTGTAAGTTTAAATGATCTATGAAATTTTCACATCCAAATATAATGATTACTTCCTTGGTTACATTGTATAATTAAATAAAAATTTCAACCATATTTAACATCGAATTCCATTTGATTTTGCATTCAAAAATAAGTTGTTGTTCTTTTCCAAATTTTTCTTTGCATTTTGGTTTAAATAAATCAGATCTAATTGCGGACTTTTTTAAATATTTGACGAGTTTTCTTATAATATTCAAATTTTCTTTTATTGAATCACTTCTTTGAATCTCTACTTCTTTATAACACAAGTTGTAATCCATATAATCATAATTATCAGTTTCACATAATTCTTCCAGAATGGTTTCTTGATCTTCATAAATTTCTTCATATAATGTTTTGGTAACACCCAAAAATAAACCATGATCAAGACAGACCAGATATAGAGCCGGTGAAATTTCTCCAAATTTTATCATGATGCTTGCACCATCGCCAGTTAAGGCAACAATATCCTCACTAAAAGAAAGTCCAAATGAATTGAGAAGTTCTTTGACGATTCTTCTTTGCAGCTACCCATTTTTCTGACAAGTCCAAGATTAATCAATCGTAAAGAAACTGATTGAATATTTATGTTGAGAAATCAACACTCGTCCATTCATCCAACGTATTTGAAAATTTATTGGATTGTAAAAGGTTATTCTTAATTTCACTTATTATTCGTTGCTTTATTTTTTGTTGAAAATTATTAACAACGGCCATGACAGAATTTTCTTTGACTGGAAGCGGCATTCCTCTTTGTGAAAATGACTGACGTATAAATTTTTATTTTGTGATTTTTCAAATAGAAAAACCATATTTTGCGGTCAATTTTGAGATGAGCTCTTCCAGTTATTCTTTTCGATGAATTCATCCATAACTTTAATTTTCTCTGGCTTCACTTCTGATATATCTTTCTCAACATCAATTCGATGTATACTCAGAGTTGAACTTTTCCTCGATGACAAGTGATTGTATGTTTGCATTTATTGCATATGGCGAAATTGTTATTCTTTTACTTTAGAAAATAGTTTCAAACCTTTGATTTTTTTATTCTTTGTCATTGTGGGGTAATAAAATGAAATTTAACTAACTAAATTAATTAAACAATTATTAATATTAATTAATTATTAAGCAATATGCAAAAAAACATAATACTAACAGGTTGAATTATTATATTTGTAATATTTTAACATTTTTAGAATTTTTTTAATCTTCGTTCAAAATCTTTCAAAATAATATAATAAAAGTTAAATATTGTAATATTCAAAAATAAAAATCATCACAAAGCTAAAAAGTCTTTATCAAATCAATATCCCAAAAAATATTTTGTTAATTTGAAGCTCGAAGCTTCCAGCTCGATTCTAGGCTCGTTCCGTACCCTACCTGTCATCAGTCTGCCATTTTCCAAAAAGGGATTTAAGTAGTACGTGTGCAGAGGATTATGTATCTGAAATGGTATATGAATTATACAATATTAAAATATTAAAGACTAAAAAGAGAGATACAAATTGAGTCAGACAGAAGAAAATGGGAGAAAAACCACCGAAGCGAAGAGACAAAAACGACAAAACAAACTTCAAATTATTATTATAACTTTGAGGAATCAAAATTGGAAATAAGACTTCTCAGAGATAAATCAGTTTTATTTAAATATTCTAGGATTATTTTTGTTTTGAGTAAAAGAAAAATCGAAAGCAGAAGTTAAAGTAAACAACCAATATACAATTATATCGAGGAAGTTCAACCGAAAAGCCAGTCTTGTTGTCATAGAGTTTGCGATTGCCCACTGGGTGTTACAATAAACACTGGGAACTAAGTGGTAAATCTGAGTAATTGTACTAATATGAATCAAATCGATTGTAATTGTGATAGTCAGTAAATACTGGTAACATTGAGAATCTCTTATTGTTGTTAATATTGCAAGACACATCTTGATTATATACATTAATTTTAAATCTTTTAAAAAATTTATTATTAACAATATTAAACAAAAATAATCTTTTATGTCAAAATGTCTTGAGCAATAAACCATCAAACACTTTATTCAAAAAACATTATATTATTTTAAATTATATATTTCTATTATAATTATATTTACTTTACTGATTTTTTTCAAGATTATTTTAATACAATTTATTTTAGGCCAGTTGTGTCGATTGAAATTGCTTTTTTTTGTTTTGGGACTTTTCTTAAAAGTTCAGGGACGATTAAAAGATTTTTGAATTCACCTTTATCTTCCTGTATTAATTTAAATGCTTATTGGCGCTCACATAGTTTATATAAAGTATATTTAACCATCTTGTCTAAAAGTATGTTCCAATGAAATTATTTGGTTTAAAGTACGACATTGATAAGATTTCATGTCCTTTTATCAACGACTGATTTGGAAATTCACGTGTACACAATTTTATCGGTTTAATTTATACATATTGATAATATTTACTTATTTAAATGAAAATTTTCTTTATATATCATGTATTTCAAAATTCAAATAGTGTTTAATTTTCCAAAAGAAATTATTAATTATCATTTTTGATTTCCAGAAATTTAATTACTGATTTTATATACACTTGTTGATGGTATTTTATATATTTAGTGCTATAGTGGAACACACAAATAAAGTCATTTATCTAGAAGATGACGATGTTGCTGCCATTGAAGACGG
>CAUHTR010002373.1:0-19762 GCA_959609185.1 Schmidtea polychroa
CCATACTTTGACAACATTCATCCTTCTATTTCCAAAATGTAATGAATAATACCCATTGCAACTGGAGAGATTTAATACTAATTTACTTTATTTGCTATTTTGTTTATTGGTCTTTTTAGTTTTAGTCTCGGTGCTGCGTATATAAATTTAACTTACAAAATCGGGTAAACTAAATATTTTTTTATATATGTTAAAATTAGTTATAAAAATAACAAAAATCAGATGTACAACATTTACTTGTCATTACTTGTCAATATACTTGTCAACAAATATAATATTCTTTTGTCTATAACATTTATATTATATTCATGTAATTTATTTTTATTTTGCTTAATTACATATTTAAAAGAAAAACCATGAATTGTTATTTTTAAAATATAATTATTTTTAAGAAAATTAAGTATATAAACACATAAATTATATTTATTACAACTAATTATGAGGACTATAATTAATAAAATATCTCGTAATTATGATTATTTTTTGAATAAAGCTTTAATTATCATTACAATCTTCAATATTGTCATCCGTATTGCTACCAGGATTGAAAAGGTCCTGGCGATTTGGATTCGTGTTTCAGACCATTCACAATATAATCAACATTTTTAAATTGAGATGTTTGTTTTTTTATATTGCAACTAAATTTGCATATATAATGAATAAATTTTTCTAATAATATTTCATATCTTGATGGTTTTAAAAAATCTGTTGCAAATGAACTACGTGGATATTTGCCAGACACGTTTTTGATCTTGGCTCAGAAAAATAAAATTTTAATTCATATTGATTTTAAGATTAATTTCCTACCTTAAATACATATTAGACTCATTAACTGTAATTAATAATATTTATATTTGTCTTATTTTTCAATATATACTCTGTAAAAATAAATGTAGAATAGTTTAATTTATATTTTTCAGTCATTTCATTTAATATAGTCATAAATTAATAATTGATATAAATTTATTATTCAATATAGTCATAATTAAAATACCAAATTTCTGAATAAAAGATAGGAATGATAATTCGTTTGCGAAAATGGTAAAATAATTAAAGAGATTCAAAGTCTTCTACAAACCATTCATGGAAAGCCCATTAATAACCTGAATAAAAATATAATTTAATGTTGTAACAAGAACCGTGATAGAAAACTTACGTATTTCGTTTCAGCCTGTTGAATCCTAATGGATAATATTTGCATTAGCAATTCAAAATTAAAATAAATATGAAGCCTACCAGGCATTTCCTATACACGATTTATCACATTTATTCTGCTTCTATAATATTGTCATGATATAATATTCATCATGATATCTATAAGATTTCAGTTACTTAAATGCGTCTTGATATTATTATTTATTATTGTAGGAAATTTTGATTGCTTCATGAAAAAAGAAATTTATGATCAACCGGAATCTGTAATAAACACTATGAGAGGTCGAGTTAATTTTGATACTAAAGAAATTATTTTGGGTGGTTTATCTGAACATATAACTGCGATCAGGCGTTGTAGACGATTAATGTTTATCGGATGTGGAACGAGTTACAACAGTGCACTCGCGGTAAGTTCTGATATTTTACATATTGCTTATTCTTGTTAGACAAGGGCATTAATGGAAGAATTAACAGAATTACCAGTTATGGTGGAACTGGCAAGTGACCTTCTTGATAGAAACACTCCAGTCTTTAGAGATGATGTGTGTTTTTTTATCAGTCAATCTGGAGAAACAGCAGATACTTTAATGGCTTTGAAATACTGTCAAAAGCGAGGTGCATTAATCGTTGGTATCACCAATGTAGTTGGAAGCACGATATCTAGAGATAGTCAGTGTGGAGTTCATATTAATGCTGGACCTGAAATTGGTGTCGCTAGTACGAAAGTATTTGGATATTTTAATTAGCTTTCTTTTCAAGTTTATATTCACAGGCCTACACAAGTCAATTCGTAGCTCTAGTAATGATTGCTCTTGTTCTTTCGGAAGATAGAAATTGTATGATAGCAAGGCGTGAAGAAATCATCAATGGTCTTCGTGATTTACCGTCATTAATTAAAGAAGTTCTAAAAACCGAAAATAATGTCAAAGAAATTGCTGAAGAATTATTGAATGAAAGAAGTATCTTATTAATGGGGAGAGGCTATAACTATGCTACATGCTTGGAGGGCGCACTCGTATAACTTAATAAGAATTCATTTTATTTTGATCTCATTTATAGAAAGTTAAAGAGTTGGCCTATATTCATTCAGAAGGCATAATGAGCGGAGAACTGAAACATGGACCACTGGCATTGGTTGATGATCATATGAAAATTATAATGATTGTCAGCAAAGATAAACTATTTACTGTAATTTTATATATTAATTGTAATAAGATTTTCATTTTTTTAGAAATCAATGAATGCCATTTCTGAAGTTTTAGCAAGAAAAGTATGATTTTTATTTTTTGTGTTAATTTTAATAAAATTTTTAAAAGTATTTTTGAGATAAACATTGTAAGATGTATTTGAAAACATAATTATATATTCGATGTTTGTGGTATGTTGAAATTGTGTAATTACATTGGTCGGAATATTAAGTTAAATTCTCCAAATATATCAAATTGTTTTAATAATATTTTCTTGAAACAACTTATGAATAAAGTTTAATCTTCCTCTAATAAACATTATGAAATTGATAATATTGTCTAAAATAAATTATTGTAAATATCGTTGGTTGTTTTTAAAAATTTTAAATTTAAAAATTATGAAACTATTATACTATTTCTTAGTTTAAAAAATGTGTTGTAAAAAAAATTGCAAACTACATTAGTCAATAAATAATCAATAAATACATGGGGATTGTTTCATATCCTATCTATGTACCTATGGCAATAACCATGTTTGTGATGTACATAATGGTTGACAGGCAATGAGCAGGTGAACTCCATTACTAGAACTACTCATTGTGCTTAATAATAATGGTAATGATAATAATACCCATAATAATGAGAATAATCGTAATACTAAAAATGATCGATGGTTTCATAAAACTGAGCCAGTATTACTGCTTTTCTTGCCCTTTTCTTGGCGTTGTGCTCAGCCTTTGAAAGGTTTTAGACTTATTAATAAACATTGCGTACTTTCCATGAAGTTGACACTATCCTATAGTTTAAATTCCCTAACTGCTTTCTTATCTTCCCTTTATAATCCTTAAAACCTTCTGAGTACGGCAATACTAACACAAATTTAGGCTCATCATCCTTGATCACACTATTTAATTTATTTAACTCATCAGACTCACACGCCTCAACAAAATCACACCCAGATTTTCACAAACAAGAATCTTTAAGATTTTAATAAATTTGTCAACAGTCTCTTATACCATAATATTAATAAAAAGGATTTTGAATAACCATTAACAATTCAACCAATTTATCAACACTTTTTACTGAATTTACAAAAGTAGAAGACAAAGATTGAATTCATTAAAACTTTCGGATGAAGTATAGAGACCAGTATCAGTTGGTTTTCTATAAATCTGTCTCATAATGTTTCTCTTTGCGTTGTATTAACAGATCCAAGAAAGCAAGTGATGATTTTTTCTCCGTTTCACACGCGGAATAAAATGATTTTTATGTAGACTTTTCATATAATGATTTTCAAATATAAGAAAAATATCATTTACATACAGTTTATAAAGAGTGGCTTTCATACATTGGAAAAATGCAATTCTCTTTTCTACGCTTGCTAAAAATTTGAAGCCATCGTTGTTGCTAAAGGTTTATATATATATGGCTATATATTTGGCTATTTTTTACTGGGCAGTGCCAACCATAGATAAAATATATCTCATAGATTTTTGGAAGCCCATACATTTTTGCTGATTTTGACTCCATTAGGCGAATAGATTTAAACAACTCTTTTTTAAACAAATCAATAAATAGATGGAGTTCTTCTTTAGCACCAACGATGGCTTCAATTTTTTTATCAAGCTTAGAAAAGAAAATTGCATTTTTCCAATGTATTTTTTTTAATTAATAAAATTAATAATTTTGTTTAAAATCCTTAATTTATATGGTTATTATATCCTACCTGGTGATGACAGGAAAACTGTCAAAATATATCGTGGAAAGAATGTTTGATTGGCGTTTTCTTATAATTTAATTATTGCCATGTATGTTTAACCATTTTATTTAATGATTATATATATATATATATATATATATATATATATATATATATATATATATATATATATATATATATATATATATATATATATATATATATATAAGCCTATTGATTATTTTAAAACCAAATTACAGGAATTTAATAATTCAAAAAAATCTATTTTCTCGCTTCATCAGCATTAATGAAAAGGCTATGTTCGCCTCGTATCTCATTAGTTTGCGAATTGCACAATCCGGTAAACCGCACACTATTGGAGAGTCATTAGTACTTCCAGCTATAAAAGATGCTGTTGGAATTATGTTTGGAGAGCAGAGCTTAAAAGAAGTTGAATCAATTCCACTTTCTAATAACACAGTTGCTCGTAGAATTGATGAAATGTCCGAATGGGTAGAAAATAAGCTTATCCATAGAATTCAAGTTAGTGGACTTTTTGCGTTGCAACTGGATGAATCAACCGATGTACAAGGTTTGTCCCAACTAATTATTTTCATACGTTTTATATGGTGCAACGAGTTCTTTGAAGACATATTATTTTGTGAACCAATCATTCGAGGAACTGGTGAAATAATTTTTGATACGCTCGACACTTATATAACATTGAAAAAACTGGATTGGAAAAACTGCGTCGGAATATGTAGTGACGGTGCAAAAGCAATGTGTGGTAAAAACAGTGGTGCTGTGACACGTTGTCTTCAAAAATGTCCAAATGCAACGTGGACTCACTGCACTATTCATAGAGAAGCGTTAGTATCCAAAAATATACCAAAAAGTCTAAATACTGTTTTGACCACTGCTATAAAAATTGTAAATTTTATTAAGAGCAAACCATTACAATCACGATTATTTCAAAAACTCTGCGAAGAGATGGGAAGTTTACATAAATCTCTTCTGCTGCATACAGAAGTCCGCTGGCTATCGAATGCCAAAGTCCTGACAAGACTTGTTGAACTTCGCGAAGAAGTAGCAATATATTTACATGAACATAAACAAGATGAGTACACATCAAATTTGCGCGATGTGAAATATGTAGTTTTGCTGACTTATTTAGCAGATATATTTTCGAAATTGAACGATTTAAATTTACAATTACAAGGAACAAATGGAATTGATATATTTTCGGTTCATGGTAAAATAAAAGCTTTTACAAAAAAACTTATGTTGTGGAAAAATAATGTTCAAGAAAATAAATATGACTGCTTTGATACATTCCAAACTTTTATCATTGAAAATGAAGTAACGCCCAATAACGATTTAATTTCTTTAATAATTGAGCATTTGGACAGACTTAAAGAAAATTTTGATTTTTATTTCTATGGAGAAATGAAAAATCTAGAAAAATATACATGGGTTCAAAATCCATTTCAAAGTGGTTTAGTTACCGGTATATCGACGATAGCGGATGAGGAATTAATTGAGCTATTCGAAGATAGTGTTGTTAAATTACATTTTGACGGTACGAAATTGTTACAGTTTTGGTTATCGGTGCAAAACACATATCCAACTTTACACACCGCAGCGTTAAAAGTATTGCTTCCTTTCACAACTTCTTATCTATGCGAGGTTGCATTTTCGTCAATGATTGCAATAAAAATAAATATCGCATATATATATATATATATAACCTATTTATTTTATATATTGTGCCAGTGGGGACTATGTTTTTACTAGGATATGTTTCTATGACCTACTTTATTTTTTATTAAAATTTATTTTATATATTGTGCCAGCGGGGACTATATTTTGTAGGTTATTTGACCTTCTTAAAATTTGAATAATTTGAAGTGAAATACATAAATTACGTGAAAATCTTTAAAATTCCCTGACCTAAATAAAAATGTCCATGAACTATTTAAATATATTAGGCAAAATTTTTTTAGCCTAAAAATTTTTCTTCAGTGGGGAGGGGGGTTGTGCCAGTGGGCACAAATCCATCTGCTGTCTTCATATTTATGCTGCAGTAGTTTTAAAAATTGTCTATTGCTTAGTAATAATGTTTTGAAGTTTTGCTTTTCATCCATTTAAACAAAATTACTAAATAGTCTTGATGTTCATCTAATATTTCTTGATACAGTTGTAATAATCTTCACTAATTTTTGGTTAGTTTTTCTCAATTAAAAATTGTATTGAATTAATTTTTCGTTTCCTTCATTTGTGTAAATCGTTAAATGTATTTTGAAATTTGATTTTCTAATTTTATAAATTTATGGACCTTTAAATGCTTTTATTTCCTAGGGTAAACCAATTTTCATTACAACAAATGAAATGGTGAAAGATCTAAAATATTTGGGAACTCATGTCATTGTTCCTCAAACAGTCGATTGCTTGCAAGGAGTTCTATCGGTCATTCCATTACAGATTCTTTCATATTATTTAGCCAAATTAAAAGGGTTTGATGTCAGTCAATAAAAATTTTTGAAAAACATTTTTAAAATTTATTTTTAGATTGATTGTCCACGAAATCTTGCAAAATCAGTGACAGTTGAATAAGGGGAAATTTTGAAACTGAATTTCGAAAGTCAAATACTATATTAATTTATTATTATTAATTGTTTATGTATTGGAAAAGCTTTACTGAATTTTGGATTTATTAATTTAACCCAAATGTTGCCACCGTCCTTTTAAAAGATCACTCCTTATATATTTTTTTATTTTGCATACGCTAGTTATTTAGAGATATCTATAATAAGAATGTGTTTAGCACATCACAATTACAAGTCTTGACCAGTTAACTTCTTTGTTTATTCTTGATTTTGTATAATAACTTTATTTAGATACTTTAAATAAGATTTTACTAATTTTATGTTTTTTTTTGAATAAAATAGTTTTGGCAACATCTGGGTTAACTTTTTTTGTATAATTGTTAGTTTAATTTTTTTAAAAATGTATTATTTTGTTCTTATTTTACCGGTTTGTAAGTATATTATACTACTTTGAAATAAAATGAAAATAATCTAATATTTATTAATTTGAATCTTTTAATTTTACTTTATATTAAAATGATTATATTGTGGTACAGAAAATTAATAATAATAAAAATTAAATTAAAAATTATATTTCAAATTAAGTCCATTCGAAACTATGTGGAGTGAATTGAATAATACGTTTTAATTCTTTGAGGAGGTCTATGAATTCGATTGATCTTTCGAAGCTTGTTTTGACAGGCAATGGGTATAACTTCTTCTGTCTGATCGTCATTCATGTCTAACGTTTCATCTAGTGATAACGGAATTTCATTCTCCATTTTTTCATTTAGCCCATTTGGAGATAGTTGGTTGTTACTTGCTAATTTCATGATCGGGTTGTAGTCATCTTCTGAGATGATCCATGATGTATTCCTGCCCTTTGGCATGAGAAAAGTCTGACAAGAGGTGTCATTAGTTAAGCCAGATTTGTAATTCACAACTTAACCTTGTTGGAATGGAGGTATTATCGGTCTGCGTATTAGTCTCCAAAAATCATTTTTAATGGGGACTTACCTTCAAAATCAGCAGATATCCGATGATAGAATTGTATCTTTTGAAGAAACTCGTCAAATTCAGTATGGCATTGGCTTACCTTTCAAAATTTTATACCTCTCTTGATGGTTTGAACTGCTCGTTTCACTAAGTCTCTCGGGAATGAACAATCTAGTGATATTATACAGCATGTTGTTGTCGATTGTGAGACTTTTATAATTATTTTTAAATTGTGCTTCAAATTGAATGCATTTGGACCATCTTCCACTTATCAGTCGTTGCATAATTCCTTTCAACCGTTCATCGATCTAAAGTTCATTTATAATTTCTTTTGGATCTAAAACATTACAAAATGTGACGTTGTAAATTTGTGGAGCATTCATCGTGTCGAAATCAACATTTTCCTTGTCTGCATTTTTGAATTTAAGTCTTGATATGGAATCCAAGTGTGGGATCTGTGCTCCCGGAATATATGTTATATCATAGTCGTATTTCATCAGTTGTATTGCCCATTTTGTTACCCGTGCTGAGACTTGTTCTGGGATTGCCCTGTCACTTCCAAATAAATATTTCAACGGACAATGATCGGTCTGAATTAAGAATTTTCTTCCTAGAAGGAAATGACTCAACCTGGTTACAGACCATACAACAGCTAAGGCTTCTCTTTCTATGTTTGAATAGTTACTTTCTGCTTGGCTCAGAGTTCTGGAAACATAAATCACTGGGTAACCTTCTTGAGTTAGAACTGCTCCGACGGTGTTCAAGGATGCGTCTGTCGTCAGAGTCACTTCTTTTTCAAAGGAGTACGGCTTCACTACCGGAGGATCGGATAATTCCTTCTTTAGTTGGTCGAAACTTTCCTGACATTTCTCCGTCCAAACGAAAATATTATCTTTCTTTCTCAGGCTGTTCAAAGATGCAATTTTGTCCGAGTATTTGGGAATGAGTCTACCAAAATAATTTGTTAGTCCGATAAAGCTTTCTACTTCTTTCCTATTCGTAGGAACAATGATGTCTTGTAATTTTCTTACTAATTTATTATCCGGCTGAATATATCGACTAGATATATTGAACCCTAAAAACGTAATTTCATCGACGTATTCAATTGACTTTTCTTTGTTTACGGTGATTTTCTTTTCTTTTAGGCGTTACTTGACTGCGTCTAACCGTTTTTTAACGAAATATCATTCTCTCCAAAAACCAGAACGTCATCTTGGTATATAAGAATACCTTTTATATTTGATAAAATTTCCTCCATGGTTCTTTGAAATATCGCCGAAGCATTTTTCATGCCCATCTGCAGGCGATTTACATAGTATAAGCCTTTTGATGTATTAATGATTGATAGTTGCCGTGCCTCTTTATCAAGCTCGATTTGGCAAATAGGGCGATTTCAGGTCTACTTTGGCAAAACGTTTTGCATTTTTCATACGTGCGAATATAGTTTCTATCTTGGGTAGATGATATGATTCCGTCTTGATTTTTTGGTTTATATGAACTTTGAAATCCACACACATCTTTATATCTCCATTCTCTTTCTTTATCCATACTACGAGAGAACAATTCATTACTGGATCTTTGCATTGCGAGATGACTCCCATTTCCTCAAGATGTGGTAATTCCTCGTTGATTCTTGTTCCATTGCCAACGGTACGGTTTTGCTTTACAGAATACATTCCTGGCCTCTTTTATTGGTATCATTGTGGCTTGAATTCCTTTGATTGTGGGAAGAAATGTACTCTTCATCGTGACATTGTGATTGCTGGTTTCTGCTTCTTAAAGATCTCTGCCGAAAATTTGCAGTATAATACATCGAATCTCTATGAAACTAATTCTAATAAAAATACAAATAAACCGAATTATAATATTACTAATGCTACCTCTACTTATGATTATAAACCTTCCTCCTACAAAAATGTAAAAACCAACTATGATAATAAAAATGTGCAATATAATACCTTAAATAATTACGAAAGTACTTCCCATAAAAACTTAAATAAACTTAATGATACCTCTTATAATAACTCTAATGCAGTGGTGCCCAACCTTTTTATCAAGTGGGCAACTATTTAAATGAAAAAGTCTTTGCGGGCACATTTTTGAAAAATTAGTTAATATAAAAATGATCTTATAACAATCTTTTTATTAGGAAACATGCATTTGTATTAAAAATTTAAAATAATAAAAATAATAATGTGAAACAAAACAAACAAATTTATTTATAACATCATTTTAATGCGGCTTTTGAATTTGAGTCTGGCTAACAAGTTGATCAATATCAGGATTGATTTTTGAATTTGATAATAGAATGAGGTTTTCCAAGTGAGCATTAGTGAGTGAACATCTGAATTTGCTTTTTATGTAGTTCATTGAAGAAAATGTCTTCTCACAAATGTAAGTTGATCCAAATTTGACCACAAACCGGAGTGCCATGTTGTTAATTTCATGATAGTCATTTTTTGGAACAAGCTTCCAGAATGCTTTTAAGTCGGGTGAAATAGGTGATTCACAAAGCTCTTGAAACTTTCTCTTTAATCCTGTGTGGTTTTGAATGTCAGTAATTTCCATCTGTATTTTTGGAGAATACTTGCTGATTTCACTTTCTGATATAGAGAATGGATTAATGAACAATAAAATGTTATCCTTCTCTGTCTCAAAGTCAGAAAATCGAGAAGAAAATGAATGAGACAAATTCATAATGGCAAGTTTGTATTTTTCATAGTTCAAGTTGACAGTGATTGAACTTTCAAGTTGAAATTTCTGAAGCGTGGGGAAAAGATCCAGATTTCCTTGAGAAAGACTGTTATAAAACAGTTTTAATTTTGCCTTAAATGCATTGATTTGATTGAATAGTGTTGGGAACAAACTATTTTCACCTTGCAATCCTGTGTTCAAGATGTTTGGGTAATTTGTGACATCAACAAGAAAAGCCAATTCACTCAACCAGAAATTGTTTTTTAAAAGATCACACTCGGTAGGCAACTCTTTTTTTTCTTCCAAAAATTACAGTACTTGGGTCCTTAACTGGAAATATCTTGACAGCATTTTTCCCTTTGACAACCAGCGAACAGAGCAATGGAGCAAAAGTTCACCACAATCATCGGTTTCCTCTTCAAACAGGGATCGGAACTCTCTTCTATTTAGAGATCGTGCTCTAATCTTGTTAATACAGTGCACAGCTGTGTCAATAACATTCTTGAATTCCATATCCTTTGAGCAAAGAACTTCTTGATGAATAATGCAATGGTACTTAAAAAGTTTTCTTTTTAGATATTTTTCTAGAAGGGAAACACAACCGTTGTTTTTTCCAACCATTGCAGGAGCTCCATCTGTGCAGATACTTTCCAGTTGATTCCAGTTGAGCTTATACTCGTTGATGCTTGAATTTTCCACACAATCTTTCAGTGCTTCAAAGATATCGGCTCCAGTTGTTGTGGTTTTCAGTTGACAAAGGCCAAGAAGTTCCTGAACAACATCGAAGTTTTCATTGACACATCTTATATAAACCAGTAATTGAGCACTGTCAGTTGCATCACAGCTTTCATCAATTGCAATTGAAAAGTATTTTGAAAGTGAAGCAGCAACAATAATTTGTTTTGAGACATCATTGGCCATTTTTTCAATTCTCCGAGTAACTGTATTTCTTGAAAGTGCTATGTTTTTGGACAGCAATTTGTTTTTTGGGTCACCTGAGTTTTCAGCAAAAATAGAAATTGCCTCTTTTACCATTTCACCATCTGAATAACTTTTTTTTAATCTGGCAAGCAGCAGGGAAATTTGAAAGGAAGCTTTTGTCATACCGTGCATTTCTTCTTGTCGTTTGGTAAAAAATGTTTGCTGAACTGCAAGTTTCGATTTTCTCTTTGAAATAAAGTCAGTTCTGTCTGCAGATCCAATTGGGTATTTGATTTTGAATTCTGAATGCATCTGATTAAAATGATGTTCCACATTGTATTTTTTATAGACTGCAACTGTGTCATTACAAATCAGACAAATTGGCCTTGATGATTGTGAATGTGTGAACAAAAATTGTTCTTCCCAGTTATTTCTTAACACTTGTTGTGCAGATTTTTCATCTTCACGTTTTCTTTTTTTGAGACATCCCTTTGCTGAGAGACATTTTTGTAAAAACAAAAATTATTTTTTTTATTTGGATAAATTGTTGTCCACACTGAGAGATTGTTTTTGGTTGACTGATTTAAATAGAGTTTTTTAACTAACGATGTAACGATATTTGAGTTAATTAATTTTAATTTAAAGTAGGAAAAAATTTAATTTTCTTGGAATTCCCATTTAATAATTAATTGTTGGGATTGATTAATTTTAATTTCGAAAATTAAAAATGCGCTTGTAATTCTCATTGAAACATTATACATCTTAATGTTAAAAATTGATATTTTCTTTAACCGTATTTAGAAAAACACCCACGGGCATTTGAAAAAGTCTCCACGGGCACTTTTTTGCCCGCGGGCACTAGGTTGGGCACCACTGCTCTAATGATTCCTACAAAAATTTAAATAACCTAAATTATGATATCAAAACTACCTTTTATAATATCCCAAATGATACAAATACCTCAAAATACATTCCTAGAAACTCTAAAACAAATTCTTATAATAATAATAATCCAAATTCTATACATTATAATATAAATACCAACTCTAATAATTATAATTTTAATAATTCAAAAACCAATAAAATATAATAATAATAATCCAAATTCTATGCATTATAATTTAAATACTAACTCTAATAATACGAATTTTAATAATTCAAAAACCAATAAAGTAAATAATAATTTAATTAACTATGAAATCTCTAATAATAAATATATATTAAATTACATTGAAAATTTAATTAATTCTAATAATAATAATTTAATTTTAAATATAGAAAATAACATAAACAAATTTTTGTTTAAATTAAATAAATTTCAACAAATTCCAGAATTTAAAATGCCTGAAAAATTTTAGGGCAAAGCTATTGATAGAAGACGCAGCTCATCGGCCTGCAAAGATAGTTTTGAATTTGTTTCCTGCATTTCACAATATGATAGACAAAGTATGGATGAAATTATGGTTTTGTTTGATGTTTGTAGTCTGTTTACTAATGTACCATTGGTTGAAACAATTGAATTATGTTGCTTGAAATGGAAGGAAAATATTTCTGAACATCATATTTTGGATAGAACAGCATTTCGTGAACTTCTTGTATTTGCAACTTCAAAAATCAATTTTCTTTTCAATAATGAATGGTATCAACAAATAGATGGGGTTGCTATGGGTTCTCCTTTAGCACCAATGATGGCTTCAATTTTTTAAACAAGCTTAGAAAAGAAAATTGCATCTTTCCAAGGTATGAAACCCACTGTTTATAAACGGTATGTGGATGATATATTTCTTATATTTGAAAATCAGAGGCATGGTGACCCGTTTTTGCATTATATGAATAGTCTACATAAAAACATTGTATTCACATGTGAAACGGAGAAAAAATCATCGCTTGCTTTCTTGGATTTGTTAATACAACGCAAAGAGAAACACAATGAGACAGAGATATATAAAAAACCAACTGATACTGGTCTCTATACTTCTTCCGAAAGTTTTTGTGAATTCAAGTATAAAAGAAATATGGTGAAGGGGTTGATTTATCGTGCATGGTCTTTGTCTTCTACTTTTAAAAATTCAGTAAAANNNNTGTGAGCAAGGATGATGAGCCTAAATTTGTGTTAGTATTGCCGTACTCAGAAGGTTTTAAGGATTATAAAGGGAAGATAAGAAAGCAGTTAGGGAATTTAAACTATAGGATAGTGTCAACTTCATGGAAAGTACGCAATATGTTTATTAATAAGTCAAAGACTCCGGTTGAATAATGTTCCGATCTCGTTTATCAGTTTACATGTAATGGGTGAAATGCCACATACATTGGATAGACTTCCGTCATCTCTGTATTCGAGCTCGAGAACATTGTAGACCGAAGTCTTTGACCCATATTGGTGAGAACAATAAGGGCTGTAAGATTAAAATAGGTATGTCTGATTTTAAAATTTTATTAAAAAACTTCGATAATTATTGGGAACGTGTGATTTGTGAGGCGTTGTTGATAAAATCATTGAATCCGAAAATTAATGTGCAGAATGCATTAAATACTTGTGTGTTCAGTGTTTTTAAATAAGCTTTTGTGTATTGTATGTATTGATTGTTGTGTTAAATTAAATAATTAATAAAACATTTTTTAAATTATTAAATTAAATTTTAAAGGTTAAAGTTTTAAAAAATAATATTTTTTATAAAATAAAAAATTTTTTTATATATAATTAAATTTGTTTAAAATCCTTTATTTAATGAGTATTATATCCCACCTGATGATGACAGGAAAACTGTCGAAATTAATCGTGAAAAAAAAGTTTTGATTGGCGTTATCTTATAATTAAATCATTGCCATGTATGTTTAACTATTTATTCAATAATAATAATAATAATAATAATAATAATAATAATAATAATAATAATAATAATAATAATAATAATAATAATAATAATAATAATAATAATAATAATAATAATAATAATAATAATAATAATAATAATAATAATAATAATAATAATAATAATAATAATAATAATAATAATAATAATAATACTAATAATGATAATAATAATAATAACAATAATAATAATAAAAATAATATCAATAAATTCTAATGATAATAATTCTTTAATTTTTAATATTAACAATAATGAGAATAAAAATAAAACTAGTAATACAAATAATAAAACTAATATTAATAATAATAAAAAAAGGGTAATCCCTTAAACTTAATCGACTAAAATATATTTCTAATAACCTATACCATACACCTCCTCGGGCAACCGACTTATTTACTAGAAAGGACCCACCATGATGAATACCCAATGATGAATAAAGCCACTGCGACTGCCTGACACTACCTCAATCGCCAATCACTCAAAAACATAGCTTGCTTGAACCCATCAAGATGCACCTGTGTGTCCAGCAATCAGAAGGCAACCAGCGTAATAATCTGACCAGTTAAGGACAGGGAAAGGGCATGCTTTGCTACAAGGACATATTTGACACCTGCCCATCAATCCAGTCAGAGTGCGGAACACAAACGCGACTCTAGTGACTGATCTCTCGGGCAACCTGACCAGCCAAGCTTTAGATATAAACCTCCACCCAGCCTATCCGACCAGAATGATATAATGTGCTTATTCCAAGAAGCCTCAACCCAACCAATCCAAACAGATTTTTTGTTGTCTTGCCTCATTCAAATATTTGTGTTTATTTGTGACTGATCCCTCAGGCAACCTGACCAGTCAAGCGTTGGATATATTCAGTCAAATGTTTCATATGTCCCAGATTTTTGTGTTGTCTTGCCTCATTTTTATATATGTGTTTATTTATATCTAAATATTTGTAACCCGACCAATACCACCATCTACTAACCAATACCTATACTCCTACCACTACCTCCCTCATTTTCTACCTACCTCTACCACCCAATAAAAAACTCTCATCCACTAGCCTCAAGAAATCTTCACCTTCAAAACAACCTTTCTCCCAAACCCCTATCCTTCAACCCCTACTTTCCAACCTCTAAACACCTATACCCTCTCATTAAATAGCCTCAAGAAACCTTCACCCTGCAACCTACTCTCAAACCCTTATTTTTCCAAACTATACCTTCCAACCTCTACCTTCCAACCCACCTCTTCCACCAAAAACCTTAACACCCAACATACTTTTAAACCCCTATCCTCCAACCCATGTCTTCCAACCTCTACTTTACCCCTCAAAACCTTTTAACTCCTAACCTCACCCACTAGTACCAAGAAACCTTCACCCTTCAAGCTACCTCAACCTCTAACCTGTACCCTCTAACCTGTACCTCCCAACCACTTCCTTTATCCACTATCATCTGAACTACCAAAACTCACCAATTATATCCTATATATAATACTGTATGTCCATGCATAACCATATTTATACCCAAAATATTTTTATTATACAGAATCGGAGCCTGTTTCAAGAAGCTTCAATTCCCAACATCAACCAATCAGATCTCTCGTTTAACGCTTGAGCACCTGCTCAGCGTTCGCCAGAATACACATTAAAGCCTTAGATTTCAGAGGGTCGAGAATCTCCCCCCTAATGCCAGACGAGCCTGATTATTTATTAAAATAAAATTTGATTTTTTTTAAACATGCCTACAAAACCCAGCCGAAAGATTGAAAACCGAACCCAGAAACGAGAAGAAACAACCAACTGAAGAATTGATCCAGAAATAAAACTGTTGCATGTGACTTGACTTGAGTTTAGACACGGTATAAGTATGTATGTGTATTATGACCAGTCACTGTATGTGGCAACTGCTTGAATTTTAGCTTAGACCTTTTTCTGATAATTCAATTTTAACATGTCTTAAACTGTTATGGTATGTTTATGGGTTAATGGAAATGTAATAGACTATGATCTGGGAAATTCATATGTCTAACAGAATTGCGGGACGCAATTTTAACGGGTCCCGGAGTGATTTGTTGGGCTAGAACCGAGAATCGAGAGCTTGTTTTAATGAATCAAAAAAACATAACATAAAAATCGCACCAAGTTGAATTAAAACACCAATCAATACAAATTAAAGTACATAACACATTGATGATAAATAAGACCCGGGTGATAAAATAAGGGAACGAAAATAAAGGTCGCAATCACTAACACAATTAGGAGAAACATCGCATTCGGAATAGCTAACAACTGAGAAATAAAATAATAATAAATAAAATAATGGGTAATAAATTAACTGTTAACAAGTGTTGGGTCGCTTAGGGGTATGTCGCCTTTAAATGTGTTAGGGGTACTTATGAATTTTGAATCGACTCCTTCCTAAACGCCTTCATGACTATTGATTTTATACCATCTGTGTACCCATGGTGATAACCATGTTGGTGCTGTACACAATGGTTTAAAATCCATGAGCAGGTGAGCTCCATTGCTAACTCTACTCCTCATGATATTCTCCTTTTCAGGTTCTAGAAGGCCGATAAAAGGGCTTACATCCTCATACATTTGTATCGATAAACATTTATACAAAAATCTCTGGTCCAAATGAGACTGTCGAAACAATTAACAACCGGTCACTGTCACGTTAAGTTATAAAAATATAATTAAAAAGAAAATGAAACAGTAAGATATATTACAATTAATGGCGTTTTACAAATAGTTAGGGAAATCATAGTCGGCGCGAATAAACTAAGTTCATACACTCAATAATCATTCAACACTGACAGAAGAGTTTGTAGATAAGGGATTGTGTCACTGAAGATCTCAACTCATCCAGTGTTGTCGTAGTGGTGATCCAAAACTTGCTTCCATCTGCTTCTAGGAGCAAACGGTTGATGTCTCCTTCCAGATGCGGGTCTATTAACCACGGGTACCAATCGCTGGTGTTATCTTATCTCTTTTGAGCTTTGAACGTTAGGCGCGAGTGACCCTTTTCCTTTTGGACGACAAGTCAGATTAGATGTGGACGGAATGATGGTAGGCGTCGAAGACTTGACAGGTTTGATGCTGATTCCGATATAAACGACATCTGGCTTGACGGAAGGCGAGGCATTTTCGCCATGGTTTAGACAAACCGTCCCTTTCGATGAATTTTGGCAGTCTGGTAAATGATGAATAGGGAAGATATTATCCCTGTCGGTGATTGGACACTCAATGATACGCGATTGCAACTCGGACTCTGAATAAATCCGATGCAATGCCTTTGACTGCTCTTTGATGTTGAGCCTCTGGTTTCTGCTCTCTTCCAGCCGGCGATCCCTACTGTGTTCTAATCGCAAGATCTTACGGTTTGCCTCTTTCATTTGTACGAGCGCAAACCACGCCTCTCCATACTCTCTATGCGTTTTTACAAGTTGTAAATTTCTTTTTTCATTGAACTCATCATTGCGTTTTCGTCTGCGCATGAGAAACACGGTCTCACGCCAGACTTGGGTAGAGTTGGTTCTGTAATAAACCCATGATCCCAGACGCGTCAGAGCTTTAGCAGTCTGACAAACGAGGCTCATCTTTCGCTGATGGCAACACACTACTGTCACAGGGCTATCATGACATGAAACTGGAGACTAGCGTCGATGATATATTATGATGTGCTGCGACGGGGAGCTATGGGCCGCATTTGAATAATTACTTCCCATAACGCATATACAAAAACCTTTTTCTTAAAAATTGTAATATACTCACTTTCCTATAAAGGCTTGTAACTTTAAAAAGTTTGCGGAAGTTTAATTTTACTTATTGTCAAAATGTTGTGCGGGTCTACTTTAATATTGGCATTAGTTTTAATATTTTATTGAAAACCACTAGCAGAAAGAAATATTTTATTATTTTTTTATTATTTTCTGTGTTTATTTAATGATATTGTCTAAATTATGTGATTCAAAACCAAAAGTAAGAGACATTTGCAGTTTTATATGCTGAAAATATTGTATTTATGTAGGAACTCAAAAAAAACTACTGATTGACCTAAGTAAAATTTTTCGTACTGATTTGTCAATTCAATTATAGAATTAATAAATTAATTAACAAAATTATGAATTGACAATGAATTGACAATGAATTAACAAAATAAATAAATGATAAATGTAGAATTTATAAAATATATAATCTGAAAATTAATATTTTATTCTATTTAATAAAAAAAGAGAGAATATTCTTATTATTAAGTGTTTGAATATTTCTATTTTACGTATATTATAACCGTGTCTTTTCAAAATTTGCTTCAATTACTAATTACTCATTGCTGTATTTAAATTTTAATTTCATCATCATGTGTGGTAATATTTTTTATATCATTTAAAATGTTAATGGTTTGAAAGGAATATTTGCTTACTTGAATTATATGACTCCGGTGACAAGACATAAGATTATAGAAATATTAATAAATGGTTTAAAAAGGTTAGAGTACAGAGGATATGATTCAGCTGGAGTTGCCTTCGATAAGAATGCTAATGGGGAAATTGCACTTTTTAGAAATAAAGGCAAAGTTTTGAGTTTAGAAGAATTAGTTAAAGGTGAGAGAAAGTCTATATGCTCTGCACAATAATGTCAATGATTAGACAAACTCAATGACATAAATAACGATGAAGTTGAAACGCATAGTGGGATAGCTCACACTAGATGGGCAACTCATGGTATTCCAAGTGAAAAAAACAGTCATCCACTTCGATCTGATGAAAATAATGAATTTGTAGTTATTCACAACGGAATAATTACAAATTTTCAAGCTATCAAAGAGATATTAGTATTTTTTATCAAAATTAATGTTATCAATTTATTTCTCACATTTTGACGTAGATACGCAAAGGATTTAAATTTGAAACCGATACTGATACTGAGGTCATTCCCAAACTGATGAAACAATTCTATGATAATCGCACGGAGGAAAATTTATCATTTCGACAATTAGTAGAAATGATCATATCAGAATTGGTAACTTTCGTTTTGAGACTTTTTAAATCTTATCCGTTTTCCTAGGAAGGATCCTTTGCCTTGGTTTCCAAGAGTACTCATTTCCCTGGTGAAATCGTGGCTACGCGGTGAGTGTTGAATTTTTATTTAGATTTATTGTGGAGACATTTTTTCTATTTTAATCTAAATTTTGTTTTTAAATAATTTAATAGAACTATTTTTATACACCCAATATTATCTTTTATCATGATATTTTTTTTAAAAAACCCATTTTACATTTTGAAGTATGAAGTATAATTATTAATAATAATTTAATTAATTAATTATTAATTATCTGAAATAAGTAAATTTTTGGAGTTTGTAATACATATAAATAATAATAATAATAATAATATATTTCTTAACCAATCGTTCAATCAGAAATCAGCAGCATATCCATAGATTTTGTTCAGTTATATTTGACAACATTTCGAATAAGAAAATATCTTTTAAATTTTTATAAATGTTATTATTGAACATCAATACGGTCTTTTGAAAGCAATTTACTACAATCAAAAACTTTATAAATTTTGTTCATATTCGTGATTTATCATTGTGAAGTTTTATTTTTTAGAGTTGCAAATTGTTTATGGATTGCGTGAATTATTATG